>CM060251.1:9536241-9618741 GCA_030684275.1 Acipenser oxyrinchus oxyrinchus
AAGAACATATATTTTACATATATTAAAAGCAATATATGTTCAACTTATATGCCTGTTATTTTTTTATGTTGCTTTTGTATGTGTATTTATATATGTTCATATATAAACCATATGTGTTTTTGGCACAAAATTGGCCCCTTTTTGTAGTATGTACAATATAAGGATTTTATGTGTTTGTATATGTAACATACATTGCTCCCCATATATGTTATTTGTACTGCAAATATGTGTTTTTATAGTTTAAATATGCTTTTTTAATCATTTAAATATGCTTTTTTTATGTAATTTTTATGTTTTTTTAATATAATTTTAATTATTTTTTATACTTTAAATATGCTTTTTTTACACTTTAAATATGCCTATTTTATACTTTAAATATGTGTTTCTTATACTTTGAATATGATTTATTTTCTAAGTTATTCAAGATTTTTTTTTATATTTTAAATGTCTTTTTTTATATATTTTTAATGATTGTTTTATAGTTTAAATATGATTTTTTTATAAGTTAAATGCATGTATACTTTTTTATACTTTACATGTACTGTTTTTATAATGGAAATATACCCCTTCATTTAGTGAATGTTCTATACAAATCTACATATTTTCATATCCATGAACCAATGAAGAAAAAAGTGAAAACATTAAAATATACACACAACATTTATAAATATAGTTGTCGTCAAAGGTTTACATACCCCTCACTGTAACCAGAAAATAGAATGCTAGACTGACACTTCATATAAATATAATTCCTGGTATTTTTCCTCCATAGAAAAGATAACACAAGATTTATACACAAAATGTTTGTTTATTTTTAACACTTATTCAAAAATAAGTAACATCTTCATTACTTTATGTAATGAGCTCATATGTAATACGCTTAGTTTAGAACTACTATTACATTACATATGACTCGTATCACTCGGCAAACTTTTTTTTTTTTTAAAGGATAAACAGTTTTTTTGAAGAATAAATCACAATTTTAAAAGAAAACAGTTTTTGAGAGTTCAGACCTTTACTCTTATCCCCCCATTTACAATTAAATTGTGGTCACCTGAAGAATGTTGACAGGACAGACAAGAAGCACAATGGTCCTATGCAGTTTATGTAATATAACTTTGAAATACTGTGCTATTCAGAAGTATTACAACTTTTTTTTTAAACAATTCCCAAAAGATAACATCCAAAAAATTGCTTGTCTTAAAAAACAAACAAACAAAAAAAGTTTTTACAGAAGCCCTGACATATCAATTTGTACAACACTCACTGAAAACCATGGTTGGGGTCAATTCCTGTTTCTCAATTCAAATTCCTCCTTCAAATCAATTCCAAATTCCAATTCCTTTTTTCATTCACAGAATAGGCTTTATTGGAATTGAATTGAAAAGGGAATTTAAAATGGAATTGGAATTGACCCCAACCCTGTTGAAAACAAAACAAAAAATACAGATCTGGTCCTTCAAATCTTCACTCTGGTTTCATTCTGTGTCGTAGTTCATTTATCTTGCTGTTAATTGCACCACCAATTACACTCTTTGGGGTACAGGGAAACTTTTTCAAGGTAGCCCCTAAAAACATTTATCACATAGATTTAACGACTTGCACATAGATATATAAAAATCTTTTAAAAACGTACCACATATCTTTGAGAAGGGTTCATTAGTTACATATTGTCAAAGTAAATCAACAACATTTTTGAGTGTGGGTGTGTTTAAATGTTTTGGTGTATGCTCTTAAACTTGTCTTACACTACAGTTCATAATAAAATCTATGCAGCTATGCAAAGACAGTCTTTTCTCCATTAATACCTTGCTTAAGCATTGCATTGATGTGGCACAACTGGACTGAAATGTGAAGTATTTGCTCAAAAGTCAAATTTACATGAGACATGAAAGTTTATATTGTCAAAGATCCCATGGCACTATTTATTATTATTATTATTATTATTATTATTATTATTATTATTATTATTATTATTATGTATTCAAATGTCTGAACCATTAATCCAAGGTGATTTACAAGGTGTTGTTGAAAGAGTGAGGTGGCTAAATTCCAAGCCAAGCTTTCCTCAGTCAGGTATAACAAATGTCTTATGTCTCCACCTTAACTGCTGTGTAGTAATCTGCTGGTACAAAATGGCTGCACCCCAGAGGGTGCTGCACTTGAGTGGTGGGTGAAGTGAGTCTGTAAAGCACTTTGGGATCTTTCCGGCTGCTACATGTAAGGTATTATTGTTAACTAGTCTCTGAAACTAAAACAAAGGCCAAAGGAACATTAGAAATGCAAACCCTTTTTGTTCTACAGAGTTAAAAGGAGATTTAGAAATTTTGTACAACAGCATTTACATACCATATATGGCTTCCACCTTTAAGCGATCCAGAGGTGTCTTTTTCTCCAAAGTTGGATCTCTCTTGTTGCCACCACCACGAAGATTGCTCTTTAGTAATGTTGGAATGTCAAAGACAGCAACTGTCAGGGTTCTTACATACGATGTATTTGTGCTGCACCTCTCTGCAAGGATCCAGGACAGTTTGTCAATATAAACTCCCGTGCCTGGGAATATTTCCACCTAAAAGGCAAGGGTAAATAAAAAACAAGTTCATCCCCACACTATTCTTATATTATGTTAAGTGGAATACTCAGACATTATCAGTAAGGCTGTGATTTTGTTACAGAAATTTGTTATAAAAACCACAGTATGTCTCAATTCTAAGTCTATTCATTTACAGACAAAATAAATAAATAAAGTCAGTGAATCTGTGACACCCATAACTCAATCACATTCTTATTACCAACTATAAATATGAATATAACTTATAATGTAGCATCATTAGATTGTTTATAACTAATACATTTTTTCAATATATATATTTTTACCTTGTCTTTGTAATATTTTAGACCAAGAGTGTTATACCTGTTTTGGTGCTTCTTTGTCAGAGTCTGAACAATTTGGTGTGGGGCGTCAGAACCACTTGATGCTGACACTCTTCTGGCTTCATCGTTGATAAACGTGGCTTTTGTTACAATTTTTTTCAGATTTTCCAGAATGTCTGGAATCTCTGGGGGGAAAAAAAAACCTTAGTATTAAATGCTAATCATTTTTAGTAATATATCTAATACAAAGTGAAAACAAAACCATCAATGCCTGCAATTATACTTGAGAGACTTGCTGTATGTTATTAGCAAACTGACCTTTTTGTGGGTCATTAACATTAGCTACAAATAAAATAGAAAAAAAGAAAAGAAAGAGAAAACAGGTCTAATGTAATGCATATAGTCATTAATGTAGAGGATTTGCACAAGTTATGTTGAAAAACTTAATTTATTTAATAAACAGTATTATTAAACTATTAGATAGTGCACATTAAGAGTCTGTATTGTGGTTCTAGATTACTTCAGTATGATCAACTATGATACATTACTCAGGAAAATCACACATGGAATCTAAATTACTGAAGACTAACATTTATCAAGGTAAGGAATTATTTGCTATAAATAAAAAACTTACCATCAACCATACGGTTTCGAAGATCTTGGTTTTCATTTTTAAGTCTAGTGTTTTCCTTTTCGAGCTGCTTAACTTTTTGCTGTAGCTCAACTTCACTGGACTCTTGAAATGTCTGTAGAATATTATGGGATCTAATTCTTGAAGCTCCATCGGTTTTCTTTCTTATTTTGTGCTGTAGAGAGAAAAAAGTTTAAATGAAAATATATATATATATATATATATATATGAATGAATATGATTTAAAAAAATACTGCAATACATTTATTTAATATTTGAAGTACATTACATCTCACCGGTAACTGCGGTTCATCATGGTCACTATCATCTGAAATTTGAAGTTTTTGTTTGGTTTAGGTACTCTCTTTTTAGGAGAGGGCATTTTCGTTAGGTCATTAAGTTTTCTTCTTAGTTCGCCTTCTTTTCCTAAAATAAAAATAAATAAAACCCTGCATTATGTCCACTGATATTTGGGGATTATATTTATTTGTCATAAATACTGCGCTTTGACCATACAAATTAAGATGGACAGCCAACACTGAATCAAAACCGAAGTTAAATTAAATCTGGTTTAATTTATTTTGAGGGTTTGGGGATTTTATTGTAAAGCACAGCACACAGTAAATAGTTCTTACAAATGCCAGTCGTCAAGTGTGACGAGTTCTTAGCGCCCTCCGCACCACCTACCATGCTAACAGTACGTACGAAGTACAACAAATTAATAAAATAACCCTTCATTTCAAATATACTGTGATATATATATATATATATATATATATATATATATATATATATATATATATATATATATATATATATATCTCCACTATATATATATCTATCAAATACCGTGTAAAGACTTTTTCTTTTTTAAACATACCAGTCATAATGATCTGCGCTTCATGGACAGGCCATCCACCTTTTGGAGGTTTGTTCGTGTCTCTCCACTCTGCTCTGAAGCTTCGAGTAGTCTCTTCATCGTCATCAGCAATGCTGAATAAATCAAAATTGCGAATCCAAGCAGTTGGAATCACGCTGTAAGAGTCTTTGTCGACCCCGCTTTCCCACTTCACCAACGCGTGCATCACCGCCATACTACCTTCACCTTCTCGTCCGTTTTTCTGCGCGTTTTTCCTCCCATTGGGTCACGGCACAAAAATGAGTCCCGCTCTGCATTCTGGTACTTGGCGTTCTTAATAACACCAACAGGGTGTAATCGCATAGACCACCAAAGTATAAAGTACTACATATCCCATCCGTTACAGTTTTTTTCTTCTTCTGAAACTGCAAGCGCACTGCATAACGTTTTGCGAATGAAGAGATTTGGATGATGAGTTTACAATCTTATAAACAGTATTTAAGTAAACCTAGATATGTAATTCCCAAAAGAACAGCATCGAGATGGAGAAACAGGTAAAAAAAAATAATAAGATGTTTATACTTTTTAAAATATTTAATTACAGTATGTCGTTATTGCCTTTTGATTTACATTTACAGAAAAGAACGGCGGAAACGTGGACTACCCAGCAAGAAGCACCAAAGTTACTAAAATATCAGATTCTCAGGTAAGCTTCATGCAGCCATACACGTATAATTGTAAAATCAATCAAAAAAATAGACCTCGTTTACCTACAACTGAGTTTGAGTGTAAATTCTATTTAAGAGATAAACAAACTTTTTTTTCTGAACTAATAATCTGTAAACATTAAATTATCTCTATAATTTTAATAAATACATTTATCTTATTATTTTACTGTGGAACATTATATTTTTATTCAGCTCAAATGTTTTCACATACCATCAATTTTTCTGTTAATAAATGTGCTAAAAAAATTCGGATGGATAGGCCCCTACATATGAAGATTAAGTTAAAGGCCTAGAGTGATCAGTGTTCTTCACTTCCAGTGCTGGAGGGCCACAATCCAGCTCTTTGTAACTCATCAACAACAAAAGACCTGGGAAAAGGTTTACATGGCTTCAGTTAAGCCAATTAGGTAATTAAGAGCTCAACTGGAACAAAAACCAGCAGGCATAGGGGTACTTTAGGACCACAGACACTGACGTAACTGACAATGTTGTTGTAACAAAAATCAGCAGACCCAGTGGGCCTCCTCCAGGACCAAGGTTGAGAAGCACTGGTCTTGAAGACCACAATAACAATTGACCTCAAGGGCTAGTGATATTCGAGGTGATGCTAAACCAGTCCTGAATGTTTAAATATAATGTTATTTTTTTGTAGAGTGTCGTTGCTGTTAATGCAGCCAGTTATGTGGAGCCATCAGATACAGAAGCTGATGAAAGACATCAACATGTAAGTTTCCTAAATTAAAATGGTGCATCAAAATACTTATTTAGCACTTTCAACTGTTTCTTTGTGATTCCAAAAATTACTTTCCATCTACAGTAGTAAGGATATACACTAGAAATTGTTTGCCTTCTGAAACAGTAATGTCAGGATCTTTGCAAAATCCACACCCAGGTACCTATTGCAAACTAGGATACATCAGAAAGTGAGGATAATTCACACCTGAAGTTAAATTAAAAAGGAAAGTATGTTGCTAGGGAAAATCATGGTATTACATGTTATGATTACCCTTTTAGCCAAATAGAAATAATACATTCCTTTTGAAAAGGATTGTGAATTTGTTACAACTTTCAATAAAGTTTGATTTGTCAATCAAAGTTTAAATTATCTTGTGTGTATATATATATGTATCTTGTGTGTGTATATATGTATTTAAGACTTTATTGTTCTTGTTTTTAGAGAAGCATACCTTTAGAGCTTAAAGATGCTGGAGTTGAAGAAAGCATTACAGACAGTCATGTAAGTGATAGGTAGCTTGTCTCTGCATATTGGCATCATAAAACATCTAACAGTTCTGCAAATATTTGAAAACATTTTTGTGCCTTCCGTCTTCATAGGGTACTTCTTGTTATCATAATAGTCTGACTTTACTTTTTATATATAAGTAAAACACCACATTTTTTACACCTTAATTGTATTCTTAATAGTAATATTACTTTTGCTTGTTTCCAGGTATCTTCAGACATTCTCAAAATCACAGAATCATCTCTTGAACAGAACCAACTCCTACTTCTTGCCCTGAAAGCTAAACATCAATTAACCAGTGAAGCTTTAACCGACATTATGAATGTTATAAATGTAATATGTGAAGAAAATGTGGTTGCAACTTCAAAATACTTATTTGAGAAGCAGATTTCAGACGTTAAAGAAGTCATTCGTGTTTGTTACATATGTAAGAACTGTGGCTCTAATTTAGAAAGCAGTGTTACATCAGGAATTTGCAGTGTTTGCGATGAAGTATGGACATCAAAAGATTGTATTGAAAAAGGGAATTTTTTCTTTTACATTCCACTAAGACACCAACTTCAGAATCTTTTAAATGACCCAGCTGTGCACAACAGCCTTTTAAGAATTGTCTGCAGTGAAACTGATGTGCTTTCAGATATACATGATGGAGTACTATATAAACGGTTGATAGTTGATCAAGGCAGCCAAGAAAGACTACTTGACCGATTATCTTTAAGTTTTAATTGCGATGGTGTGCCAGTCTTCAAGTCTTCTTCACTTAGTATTTGGCCAGTGTTGTGTTCTTTAAATGAGCTAACACCCACTGAAAGACTGAAGAACATATTAATGGCTTCCTTGTGGTTTGGGAAGTGCAAGCCTGACATGAATGTGTATTTAGAGCCTTTTGTAGAAGAGTGTCGTAGTTTATGGTCAAATGGAGTTCAATGGGTAGATCCACTTAGTGGTAATGACCGTCTATCAAAGATATACACAACTTGTGCAGTCTGTGATTCTGTAGCTCGACCTCTAATGCAAAATATGATGCAGTTTAATGGGTACCAAGGGTGTGGATTTTGCAAAAATCCTGGTGTCACTGTTTCAAAAGGTAGAGGATTTGTCCGTGTATATCCTTATCGGGAGAATCTACTTTGAGGAACTACATAGAAACAGTTGAATGTGCTGAACAAGCACTAGACTCTCAACAGCCAATCTGTGGTGTGAAAGGTCCAAGTGTTCTGTACAACATACCAAAATTTGATATTGTGGAGAACTTTGTACCAGACTACATGCATTGTGTGCTACTAGGTGTAGCGAGACAAATGATGGCCCTATGGTTGGATTCACAGTATCACACAGAAAGATATTACTTGGCAGCTCACATAGACAACCTAGATTTTAGACTTCTATCTATTAAACCTCCTTGTAACATATCTCGGGTGCCACGTTCAGTAACATTGCGTAAATATTGGAAAGCCCATGAATGGTATGCATGGTTGATTTATTATAGTGTTCCAGTACTTAAAGGAATTCTACCTCAAAAGTACTTTAATCATTGGTGTTTACTAGTAGAGGCAGTTTCAATTATGGTTGGTGAAAGCATTTTTACGAACCAGCTTGACTACTGTAGTGATGTACTAGTTCGGTTTGTTGTTTTACTCGAAAAACTCTATGGAGTTCAGCATGTGAGCTACAATGTACATTTACTGTTACATCTGGTGAAAAGTGTCAAAGACTGGGGTCCATTATGGGCACATTCAGCTTTTTATATGAATCCTACAATGGCTGTTTACTCGAGATGATTAAAGGAACACAGGGAGTGCCTTTGCAAATTTGTAAGAAATTTCTGATTGAAAAGGCTTTGCCTTTGCATGCCACTGAAATGGCTGGGACACCTAAAGGGAGTTACTCAACTACTTCATAGGCACAAACAGAAAGATTAAGTTTGCTGAGGAAATTGAAGGTGGAGCTGCTTTGGGACGATCTTGTCAGAGTTCTTAAAAGGAGCATTATCTTGCACTACACAGCTTTGTTAATGAAGTGGATCCAAAAATAATTGCAACTTATTATGACAGAATTGTTATTGGAAAAGAAATTGTTCACACAAAACTATACAGAAAGGCAAAGAAGCGAAACAGCTATACTGTTATATTGAAAGATTCATCTTTTTCTCAATAGAAACATTTGTAATTTTGGATCTTGGCTGTGGCAGAAAATGCTATGCATTAGGAAGGTTCTTTCAGAACAGGAATTTTAAAATATGTTCTGATAATGCATTGAACATAGGATTAAGTCACATTTTCCCAGTCTCTCCTGAGTTGGGCCATCTTGTTGCAGTGGACAGTTGTGTTATACAGCAGAAATGTGTTTTTGTACATATACCTGGCCAAACTGTTGCTTTTGTTTGCAAACAGCCGAACCATTTTGAACTGTGCAGATAGGTTTCTGCTAGTTTCAATTTGTGTCATTTCATGAAAATATGTTCAAACTGGAGATATAATAAAATATAATTATACATCTGATCAGAGGTGGAAATAAGACCCTAATGCATACCTGTTTAGTCCATTTTAGGTTTTATTAACTGCAGGTCCTTGTATAAACTGTACAGAAGAAGCAGAAAAACAACAGTCTGCAGCTCATAAAACACAAAATGGGTCCAACTGCTGTGCAGTGGGAGTCTTATTTCCATCTTTGTCATCTAGATGAATGAAACAGTAACCATCCAAAATACAGTAAGTGTTCACAATGCGTAACCCAGGTATTCCTGCCACACCTGACAGGGTTACAATTTTTGTTGGGGTATAGAATGTTCTTTTTTGCAAATGTGTTGCAGTAAGTTATGTGCAGCATTTTTTATTCTCAAGGATTACTGTTATGTAACAATTGCAATGGGGGATGCAGTCTGTGGAGAAAGCAGCAGGGCTTCTTTTGTGTAGATGAAAATGTGAGTTACAAAAAGTCAGGTTTGAAAAAGTACTTGCTCTGTAAACATGTCTAAAAATTGACAAATTAAAGAATGAACCAAATAACGTATTTGAACAAAATTATATTAGGTGGTTTTAGTTTAGATAAATTAGCAGACATTTGTAATTGGAGTTAATGACTGGAGTAAACAGGTTGAAAATATGCCCCAAAGGATTGGAGCAACTGATAGAAAATCTCATAGTTATTGAGGATTGATCTTTAGTAAAATGTTAAAATTAAATTATGTTGGTGTTAAGGTAGCTTTAATTGTGTCTTGTGTAACTAAGGTATCTTGTATCTTATGTAACCGGTATGTATTTGATATATGCTTTTTAGATTAGCAGATGTGATTTTACACGAGTTATGAAAATGTGGTGTGTGATAAAAATACTGATACTTTTATTTTCTTAATAAACATAAAAAATATTGTAATTTTCTTATTTTTGTTGTTTTTATTTGGAATAAGTGCAATAACTCACATTTTTGTAAATAAATGTGTAGAATATATTTATGGCATACAAATCAAGTTACATCATATTTTTAAACATATATATTCACAGTTTGCTTTTTTTTACATTAGGAATATATGTACGTAAATATACGGATATGTGCTGCATATAGGTAACATATAAAACAGTATACAATGACTATATTTATAATATATTGAAAATATGTGTTCTTTCCGTATGGGCTGTTTACTCCTTGTTATCGGAGTATGGACCATCTCTTGAAAATGACAGAATTGCTGTACATTTACACTTCAAAACTATTAAGGAGAAGATCATTCAGTGCTATTCTGTGTTTAAATGAAATTAGGCTTTAAAAGAAACAGAACTCCAGATAAAGCTGATGTTCTTTGCATCTAAGTGCAAAATGAATATACCTCGGATTGCTTGGGCTTATTGTACCATCGGCCTTGTCCACAACTCTGCAGAGATGAATCATTATCTTTTGTTGGCGAGCACAATAGAACAGAGGGCCTGTTATATGTATGTAACAGCCACACACAATATCTGTAAACAGCCGGTCTAATTGAAACACAGAGCAAACCTACCACTTTGTAATGATGGAACATATGAATAGAAGAATAAAAAACTGTTACCAATGGCTGGCTGTGCATTGTTACTTTGGAGTTGCTGCCAGCTTCTACCATCGCTAGCCCTGAGTTGAAGCAAACACCCTCTCATTGTGTCTGTCAATAATTCAACAAGAACCAACCCACTTCAGGTTGTAATTAGTTTTGTAATAAAGCAAAGTAAAAATAAAAACCTGGTATTGGACATGGATTTATACAGCTTTCGTTGTGGTGTCTAGTACAGAGTTGATTTGGTCCAACTGGACAAATTATTTTGTAATCACTAATAATGTTTGAAAACTAACTTATTCACAGATAATAATAATAATAATAATAATAATAATAATAATAATAATAATAATAATAATAATAATAATAATCAATCAATCTATATTTAATATAGAGCCTTTCTCAAAAAAATGCCACAAAGCGCGTTACGTGGATAAAACAGTATATTGACAGCTGTAAAAGGATTAACAATAAGCATTAAAAAGCAGAGAATACAATAACAACAGTAATACAATGAAACAGTCAAAACATAAGAATAAAAGAAACAAAAACAAAATCATTTTAGGATAAATAAAGATTATAAAAATGTGTCTTTAGTCTGGTTTTAAAAGCTGCAACAGTTGGTGCTTCCCTTCCAGAACTAGGCCGATCATTCCATAGTTTAGGGGCCCTGCAGCTGAAGGCTCTGCCACCTGTATTCTTTTTTAAAATGTAAGGAATAGTAAGTAACCCAGCATCCTGGGATTGGCTATCTAGGAACATATGGGATTAAAAGATCCTTTAAATATGACTGAGCCATCCTGTGATAAAATCAATTCTGACTCATAGAGGAAGCCTATGTAGGGCTACTAACACAGGTATAATGAGATCATGCTTTTTTGTTTTTGTAAAAACCCTGGCAGCATCATTTTGCACAAGCTGCAATCAGGATAAAACATAGCTTGGAATACCAGAAAACAGGGCATTGCAATAATCAATTCTAGATGTTTCAAAAGCATGCATCACTCTCTCTGCATCTTGTAGCGAAACAGAACGCCTTATTTTAGCAATATTTCTAACGTGAAAAAAGACACATTAGTTACATTCCTAATATGAGGTTTGAATGAAAGATCTGGGTCAAAGATTACACCCAAATTTCTAATTTCAACCTTCAGTGCAAAAGGAAAGGGGTCTTCTGTAGAAGCACATAGATTTGTTTTTTTATCCCAATAACATTACCTCTGTTTTATCTGAGTTTAACATTAAAAAGTTTGACATATTTAACATCAGCAAAACATGTAGTCAGTATATTTGCAGATGTGGAGTATTAATAAAGGTGTCTGCTAAATATAATAATAATAATAATAATAATAATAATAATAATAATAATAATAATATGCAGAAACATGGCATGTTGTAGCTCATTTTGAAGGGCATTTGTCTGAGAAATTGTAGTTGCACCAGTTGTGGTATTTTTGTGGTCAAAAAGTCATATCAACATTGTGCATATTGATAGTTTATGAGGAACATTGTTGTACAGGATGGCATTCATGCATTTGCCACTAGAGGGGTAGGTAATGTGAATGTCTATATAAATTAATATGAAGCGTTTCGTTTTTATTATGGATGTGGTCCAATTTAGACTAAATCTGTGCATTGAATCAATGTATTTAAGTGGTCAAGCATAACTGAATACTCAGTGTCTGAATTGTGTCTGCTTCAGGCCCCATGGGTGTCTGCACTGTCTGTCTCGGCTGCCCTGCGATGTTTGATTAGTCATACCGTCTCGGTCATTTCTGCACTCGCTCATTTGCTTGCAGGGGATAAGGAAGAAATGCGCCTTTTTATCCCACGTTTCATTTGATATATTTAAGCATATATTGTGTTTGAAATACGCATCACCCCATTTGTTAATGATACGTCTGGTTTGACTTTTGATTTGCCTGTATTGTCGTTGAGATCAATTCCTAGTTCTGCACGGGGGCGGATCGCTGCTTCCCACTGGTTAGCGTCTTCTCGGCTTGGTTCAACCAGGTATCTCACAACCTCACAGGATAGGAGAATGGTGTGGGTGGTCTGTCTTCGTGACACATGGCACTAGCCAGTGGTGTACTTGTTGTCGATTTTGTAGGTGGTAATATAGCCCCGGAATATTTAAATTGTTTCTTAGTGTTCTGCGTGCCATAATGGTGTTGAGTTTATTTGGGGGCATATTGCATCTGTGATAAGAAGTGGACCATGAGGCCAGGTAACAATTCATAGTTGAATATGGGGCACTGCTAGCGGCACTAAAGCAACGGTTTGGCGACTGCTAACCATACCTCGCACTTCAAAACCAACTCCAGCGAAGGAAGAGAGCACCGAGGGAGAAACTGAGGGCATTGGCTGCCGACATTTCACATTTAGAAAGACGGGCTTACAGCGATTAACCCAACCGCTTTAGTTGTCGCATCGCTCTCAATAACTTCCTCCACAGTTTGCAGCCAGCATCACTGCACCACCAAGTCCGTCTTGCCAACCCCTGCACCCTGGAAGAAGCGGTGAGCCAAGCGTTAACTATTGAGGCCATACTACAGGATGAAGGGTCCCCACCACGCCACGGGCTGAACCACCCTGCCCATTAGACCCACCTTGACGAGGGAGAATAACCAGAGCACACCCCTACCCCCAGAGTGAGAGCCACCGCCCCCGACCGGAGCCAACAACAGGAGGGGATATGTTGGAGATGTGGGCAGCCGTGACACTTGATTGCTAACTGGCGCCACTTAGAACCTAATGCAGTTACCCCCCCCCCCAGACCGGTGGGAAACGGGACCGGGCCCATGTAGGAGGGGAGTCACGGACCCTTCAGCTCAACTCCCTTGCCACCCCTTACCAACCCACAGAGGCAGTCGTGGTAAGAATTGGGACAACAGATCACCAACCCACTTAAGTGTATACTTTGGTTAAGTGTTGCAAAAGAGCAGTCAAGTCCAGTCGCTCTATATTCACTCTTAGGTATAGGTTTGCTTCAGGGAACAATGCTTAAATCCATTTATCTAGTGTGTTTCCAATATTTGTTTGGAATCCAAATAAAAAATTGTGTTCATGCTCTACCCCACTATGAAGACATGATATCAGTGGCTTGGTCAATCAAGCACAATATATTTAAAATTATGCCAACGGAAGGTTTTCTGGGTCACCCAAACTGACACAGACCTGTGGTGACACCAGGCTTTTCTGACTGCTGGATGATGTAATTCACAGTGGACTTGAGATTAGGTCTGGAGGCTATTGCAAACCGAAGCAGGTCTCTATTGAACATTGCCACCTCAAATTTACTAAAGGACCAGCTGATTCCGTTTGACTTCATTGAACTGAAGTAAGACTAATGGAGGGGCTGGTGTGTTGGCTAAACTCTGCCTTACTAGTTGGCTTGCCCTGTGGAAGGTTACAAGTTAAAATGTTCACTCTGACATCAGAGATCTTTAATGGGCTTAGAAGTCAGCGACAGGGAAAGGAGATATGACAAATTCATTATAATTCTTTACATTTTTCTCATGTATATCTGGGACATGCGTTTCAGGGATCCAATAGCTACCCTAGCCTTATATTTCCTAACAGGGGTCACAAAAGAACGCTGTATCAGTGTCCAACAACACTACACTTCACCATGATGGCGATGGGTGCTTTCAAGATGATAATGCACCATACATCCCCATGCTAGACTTGTGTGTGAAAGTTTTGAGGAGCATAACAGAGACTTCAGAAATCTTTCATGGCCACCGCAATCCCTAAATCTCAATCGATTTGAGCATGTCTGAGATGAACTGGAACGTCACATTAATTACATTAAATATTATTGACTGAATGAATTAACATTCTTCAAGACACCTTAATTGTGGAGTCTATGACATGTCATGTAAAGACAGTGATCAGGACAAATGGTAGCCCAACCCGATATTAGGTACAGCTTCTAATAAAGTGTCCAATGAGTGTATATACATTCTTCTGCATTTATTCCTGCTACAAATGTGTGTGTGTTTCTTAGCAACATGCAGACATACTGTCTACAGAAACCTGATCGAAAAACCTCTCTTCACTGTACAAAGAACAAAAAAAAAAATCATAAGTGGGTGTATATATAGATGGATAGATATTTACCCATACTTATATTGTATTCTATGATACAATACAGGCACAATAAAATAATATTGGTCAACTTGGTGGAAAACAAGTAGGGATATGAAGCAGAATGTTCTGGAAAAAAACCCCACAACATTCACAATTTACAAACGACAGGACACAAAAATGTCAAGTTTTATTATTAACACTTTGTAAACAGATACACATAATTATGTAATATGTGCTGATACTCATATTTTCTGAGGAATTGCCTTGAAGAAGTAATTGTTGGTACTTATTGTGCCGATTTATAAACAAGAAAAGCTGTTCTTTCTATGGATTGGTACTAACTGTTAAGGTGAGGGAAGAGCAGCTTTTCTTGTTTACAAATCAGCACAATAAGTACAAACAATTACTACTGCTCTACCAAGGCTGTAAACTGACAATGAAAATAGATTGCAAAACAAACAAATGCAACTGATTCATCATGAAATGTGACCTTTCCACTGTGAAAACTGGGATACGTATTTCTTTGTAGAGTTTAAATCATACGTACAATCCCACAATGTACTGCAGAGATGGTGCATTTCTATGGAAACTAAGGCAAGTGAAAACAAATGGATTTCATATAAAAAGCATGAAAGGTAAGACCAAAAAAAATAAATAATGAGTTTTATATCATGTGATCATGACAGGCTCTATATTACACAACCCTGTCAGGTTGTTATGGATTGATACTCAATAATTGTGTAAGCAAGGGGAACCGAGGGACCGTGTTGTTTTGTGTTAAATGAAGTTGTGTTAATTAAAGTTTTATTCCATTTAGTTAATTGTTAACTAAAAATGCACACATATTGTTTGAAAACACACACAAATAAAGTTCCAATTACAAAAGTAAAATTTAAAATAATCATGTTATTACAGTGTAATAGCATGGTAATTGCCAACAAATCGTGCTTTTATTTGGTAACTAATGCATAATTACATGGAAATTGCTTTGTGAACAACATTACCTGGTGTAATTACAAAGTAAAGCCATGGCATAAGTCAACTAATACTATAATTACAGGAAACATTAGTTACTCACTTAATACAGGTGTTATTACAGGATTATGCATGCTGTAAAATCTAAAGTGCTAAGACTGTGTTAAGATACAGTATATTCGAAAACTATTTTTCAAAAGAAAGTATACTGGTATTTGATGGGAAAATTCAATTTTCAACTTTTCTTTAATTTCCAATGTCCAATTCATCAAAAATAGTATTTTCTTTACCAAAATATTTGCAAACTAAGCACATAAGCAATTCAATCTATCCCGTACCATTCAGCTTATGAATCTGATTATTAGTATGCGTTCTACATAGCACCGCATAAACCCAAATTAGTTCTGGTGTCCACTTTAATTACATCCTGAGTATATGTCCCTATTAGTTTCCCTTTTGTGGGTTCCTACTAATTGGGCCCGTCCTGTGCAATGTAATTGACTATGGCACTTGTGTGCAGGGTTTGCTCGTTGCACATAACAACTAAAAATAAATTACTGACCAGTAAATTGGACAATTATGCTCAATTAGACGCGTCAACTAATGTGTAAATGAAATCTTAAAATGCAGCCATTTGATTAACTACCAACACTTTAACCTCATTTTAGTTTATTTGTTTTGATTATATGTTTATATGATCTATCTGAAAATTAGCATACCATATGAAAGATAAATTATTCCAGTTTCCAATATTACGCCTTTATATGAAACATGAATTGTAGCCACAGTCATGCTTAGTGTACTCGAGCTACAGTAATGTGCTTAATATAGCACTGAAGCTATTCTAGACACTAATATTGTATGCTTCAGTTAATCACAGGGTCTATTGTGTTTGGAGCGTCACAGCTAATCTTTTAACTGCAATATTGCATCACAAAAGAATAATTTGGATTTTCACTGGCAAGCTGTCTCTGGACTCACTGATATCTATATTTTGTATAATCCTTTTTTTTAACAATGTCCATTGTGCTTTGTTGCTATAAGCAGATCGGTCTGTATTAAGAAAAGCTCTAATCAGCTTCACTTTATAATGTCTCCATGAGAAAATATAATGATAACAAAATGTATCACTGTGTCAGTCATATTGATAAGCACAAGCAATGGAAATATAATGGAAATGTTATGAAAGCTTATCCTAATTGTGTTCTTCACCACACCTTGAACTGTCTTTCTAGGTAAATGAGATATATGGTACAATACGTCAAATTCTAATATTAAATCTTTACAATGAAAATGCATGTATTGAGAAAGTTGCACCCAAAAAACCCCTTGAAGGACCAGCCTTGCATGTTTCATTCATAGAATATTAGCCACATTGATTCCTGAGAGAGCAACCTTTCTGCCAATTAATTACCTCATTTGTAGCCTAAGGGTACAAGACCACAGGTCAAAATATTTACATTAATACATATCAGACTGATGTCTTGCAAATTAGGGTCCGGTAAAAACCACAGGAGACTTGCATTAGCGTGTGGCCATTAGCTGAGCTAAATGGCCATAAAGAATATCGACAGGACATGTTAAAAAATGAGACAGTTGGGTCAAGTCTGCTACACAGTTACTATTTAGAATTTTCAAGGACAAAGGGACAGCTTTCTTAATGCATCAGCATACTGTTAAGTGCATTGCAGGCCTACACAATGAGTTTATCAATCTCTATTGTTTTCACCAAATGGCTTCAAAATCATCATTTGTGGGAGCTACAAATTATAATAAAAATTTTGCAAGATCCCAAATGTAAGTTTCCAGCTCAAGACTATAAAACCCTTTTGAAACCTGCAGGATAAAGTGAAACAGAATAAGTGTGTTTTTAGCAGACAGAAATCTGTAACTGCTAGCTCGAATATCTTTAGGCAGTGAAGAGTCGGTGTCACACAGCCAAAGGAAGAACGTAGAAAAATCTTAAAAAAGTAATATGACATTGTACTGGAGTTATATGCTCATAACACTTATATATTGGTGCCAGACAAAATCCAGGTAGCAAAATTATATCCTAATTGCAGCTCACTGATGGTCTTCAAAAGGAAGACCAAAGGGAGTAACAATAACCTAGGCGTGACATCACAAAAGAATTACATTTCAACATGTGAACCTCTTGTATTTGGGGTTGAAAGACTGATTAAAAAAGTGCAATAAAAGAACAAAAACCCAGGATGCAAAGGGTTAACCATGGTGTGGTTCAGAGTATAGATTCATCTTCTCCTTCCCATTTTCAATCAGCTTGCTATTTAAACCCCTAGTCAGACCCCTATCTTTTTTCATTTTACTCCACCTTTCCTCCCCATCACCACCTCTCCACCCCATCATGGAGGGTCGATAGCATCAGACCTCACCTCCTGGAGTGTGGCTCTCGCCAAAACTGAGGGTGAACTCTGGCCAAATCCATCCAAACCACTCAAGTACAAAACCATTCAAGCACAACCATTTCTGACTCTTTACACCTTCCCATTGAAATAGCCAAAGCTGCCCAAACTGCTTTAAAGAAACAGCTGGGGGGGGGGACAGTAAAAAAAAAAAAAAAAAAAAAAGGACAAAAAGTCAACTTAATAAAACAACGTTTCAAAAAAAGTAAGCCGTTAGTCTAGGTTTAAAAATGTCCACTGAACCAGAGGAGGAAGAAAATTCCACAGTGTGGCGCATAAAAGATGAAAGCGCGATCACCTAGAGTGTGGCACTTGGGCCTGCAGAAAGAGACACACATAGCCTGATTTAGAAACAAATGAAGGAGAGAAATGTAGCTCGATTTAGAAGCAAATGCAAGGCACATTTTCAGACAGGAATAAAATATAAATTGAATGCTTGTGAGTAGTTGCCTGGTTTGTACTGCTACAATTGTCAAATTCCTCTCTGTTAGCGTGCTTTGTCTTCACAATAATAGCTTTTTTCAGCAAAATAACTTTAAAACCACTGAAGAGATTTAAGGTAATTCAAAGTTGAAAAACCAAGGGGATGAAAAAACTGTTGAACCAGCAGGTTGGCATGGGTAATAGGTAAAGTGTGCTAATGGGAAATTGTGTTAGCTGATTCCCAATCCACCAGCTTCAGACGTGTGTCAAAAAAAACACAACAGGGTATGCACTGTTGTCAAGAAATCCATGGATTACAGTTGATTGAGGTTATAACGTGGCACTTTAAAAAAAAAAGAAAACACACTGATTTTTAAAAACTTTTTATTTATTATTAAATGTAATAAATATACAAGCCTGAGGTGCAAAACAGTCCAATAACAACTGACTTTAGAGCCTGGAAGAAAACATGTTTTAACCTAAATGGATTTTAATAGAATCACAAACATGAAATATAGTTTACTGCTGATGCACTTTTATATATTACACATCCTAGTGCATATTTTCCCAATATCTTGTAAAAATCTGTTGATGGTAGACCTTTAATTTTTACCTGTCCTTTTGTGAATTAATGCATGTCCACCTGACACAACAATGTCAATGACAATTTCTGGGGTGCCTTAACATATTAATATTACAATTCCCAGAAATGTTAATTGGTTAACTAATTTTTCTTGTTTGGCTTACCACCTTAGATTTTTGCTTTGATGCTTATTTTAATTGTTTTATTTTTTAATATCGTTTTGAAAAACATATTTTCTCAATTGTTGGTCTAAATATAGAATATAAACTCAAATCTCTATTTCAGTTATAAATTTGAACATGATAAACTTAATATTTTCATGGCCGGCTATGTACATTTGAAAGAGGCTGAAGAATAAAACACGCTACGTGGTGGTCAAATGATGCAGAATAAATAATTGACTGAGGAACCAAATGGGAAGTCATTGTGTGCGTGCTTTTTTATATAACAAAAAATTAAATATATCATTTAGGAGTGCTGTTTTCGGTTAAAAATGTATACCATGGTCTAGAAAAATACAGTTTGATTTTAAGTATAGTTTTACAAAATTAAATTTATAAAACTATTTATTAAATATGAATTTGCATAACCATTAAAATATTACAAGGAGATTGCATAGCATATATCTGTTGAAAACAAGACAAATAAAATAAGTGTCTTCTACAAAACATTCCATGCACATAGAACATATTTCACATGGAAACGTGTTTAAACAAAAGAAAAAGTTTGTTTACCTGTTTTAAGTGTATTCCAACACAGATCCCCTTAAACCACAAATGAATGATGCTTCCTGCAAGATAACCCTACATTTAATAAGATCTGTTTGCTAGCTTATCCTCCAAACATTGTCTCTACTGATACTAACAGTTATTTTATGTAATCTTCCTCTTTCAACTCTAATTACTGAATAGTTACTATGCAATTACACTAAATAGCAGTACATAAATGCTTAAAAATACAAAGCAGAAATACTGAAATAAAATGTTCAAGCATAACGAATGATTGTATTCCTATGCAAAAAATATATTTAAAAGTCTACAATCCATCATTAGTCCATCAATTTTGTATTAATTTAATATATAATGTAATAATTATTTTACCGTATCTTTTTTATCTGTTAGATTTGAACTAAGAATGCGCAATTGTGTTTTTTTTTCTTAAAACATTACAGTATATAAATGCATGTAAAGTACAACATCAATACCACTTTTATAGTGAAGCATTTTGCAAAAACTGGTTTATTTAAACTGTTGCAGAATTAGTATTTACATTTTCATTGCATAACAATTGTTGCAAACTTTTCACTTGATATTGTCAGTGCTGCTATTTTTGGTTAAAAGCATAAAAACAAATCATTACATCACTCACTGTTAAACTAATAAACCGCAACTTATGGTAGATGGATATACATCGTTCAGTTTACAGTTGGTTGCAGTTGTGTAAAAAGCAAAGTTCCAAGTAATGCTAACTCCTTTGAAGATATATTTATTTAAAAAAAAATATGTGTGACCATTAATGGAATTAAATAATATACACATGGTGTTCAGTGTAATTTAAAATATATAAATCTGTTTAAATACATTTATAGTTCTGTGACACTGAAAGAAATGTGCATGTCTAATCCAATGGTTTATACAGTATTTATATTTTCACACAAGCAGTTACAATATTATATTCTGCTACTAAGGTTGAAATGCTGTATAATGCTAGTTTATTTAATGTAATTTACATGTAATGTTGCGTACAAGGAATATTATTTATTGTCATCAATGCAAAATGTTAAGTAGATGTATGTACACATAGTCTGTTTTATCGTTTTACCAAAATATTTTGGTTGTTTCCATGAAGTTTGAAAATGTGTGATTCCAAATGGAGTCAGTGGGCCTTTGTTATGCACAATACCTGCTGCATGCAGTACTGTGCATCATATGACAACATTATGACATTACTTTTATTTTATGCATACATTTGATTTTTAAATTGTTAGATAAAGGTTTTTATGTCTCTATATATGTTGTTTTTTTAGTCATGAAATACTATATATTGTATAGTTTATAGATTTTGCCAGCAAATAGTCAAAACATATACCAGGGTATGTCTTTCAAATGTCAATTGACTTTCAACAATATCAATTTAATTGTTTAGATGACAGCAATACCTACAAGTGTGTTCAACAAGAAAGTGTATAAAAGATAAATAGCCCTACCTGCAGGAGATCAGTCAGATGCAAGCATTGCGACAGACGAGGAAAGGGAAACGCTTACTCCAGATTGAGGGAGCGGCTGAAAGTGCATTTGAATGTCCAGATATTGGCTTCAGGTAAAAATGGATGAGGGAAAGGAGTGATAGTGAGGATGCTGACTATGTTCCTCAGCCAGAAGTGCACAATGACACCAGTTCTGATGAAGATCATTTTATCAGTATTGCAGTTGGTTTGGAAGACAAAAGCAAAAGCCAACCAAAAAATAAAAACAACCATGTAAAAGTGGGCCAGAGCTCTAGCATGGAGAATGGTTCACATAGAGCCTGGGTAACAGTGGATGGATGGATCAGCTGCCACCACCAGCTCATTTTTGCACAGCATAATCCTTTGGTATAGTATCTTAGCTTAACTGTTTAGCTGTCACTTGCTGAAGCTGATTTTACAGGAAATCTACAGATTCCAGTTATTGACGCTTCGCTTTTTAATTCCCGTACAAAGCTGATACTCTTCTATATCAAATATAGGCATATAGGCCTGCATTGCTTTAACTGCGAATCTTTCGAAACGAAAGATGTTAAACGTATTGTAGCGTGCATGGGGGAAGGCAGCAGTAGGGCTGGTAGGTGACGTAATCACACACAAAGACATAAGCCCGATATACGCTCCTTGCAAGGGAGCCGGCTTCGCGCCTGCCTTCCACTTGTGTGTGGATTGCCTCGCCCTGTGTGATGCGCCTGCCTGCAGGAACCAAGATCGCTACATTGGTGTCAGAAGTGGACTCAGGTACCCCGGTACGCACTCGTCGGACTATAGCCTGGTTAGCAAGTCCGGGGCGGACTTGAGGCTGGCAGGGGACAGTGTAGCGTGCACGGGGAAGGCAGCAGTAGGACTGGTAGGTGGTGTAATCACACACAAAGACATAAAACCGATATACGCTCCTTGCAAGGGAGCCGGCTCTTTTGTACAGCGGTATCGGCGCTATGCTTTAGTGCGAGAGGTCCCGGTTCGCGCCGCCCTCCGCCTGTGTGTGGATTGCCTCGCCCTGTGTGATGCGCCTGCCTGCGGGAACCAAGATCGCTACCCTATATATACGATCAACATAGAAATACTGTATATAATTTATATTTAGTATTGTACTTTATAACAAACTATAGAAAACGTATATTTTCTTAATTGGTAACATGTATGAAGTATGACAATAAGAAGTATGCTCTGTGGTTGCAAATACATTACGTTTTGCTGTGGAATATACCGTTTTTGCATTAGGCGCCATGGTTGTTTTGACTGACAGGATGGAGTCTGCTGGGGTCACGTGACTACATCCCCCTCACTTGCATTGTTTACATCACGTAGATATGTTCGTTGTCCTCGGCATTATTCAAATGCTGGGGACAAAGTAGAATGTACAGATCAGTACTAAACACTACATTTCTAATAAGATAGTGGAAATCGTTTTAGCAATGAAAATATTATAGGAAGGTTGGTGTTTAATATGCGTTTCACTTAAAAAGGGTGCCCCGGCTTGTTAATTCCTTCCACCTTGACACAGATGTCAGTTCCCGGACTGTCTGGGTCACACCTCCATCCTTTCACAACAGGTATAATTCTCAGTGTTATTATGAACGAATTAATTTATCTGACAGAAAATTAAAAACTGCAGGGGATGTGCTAAATACATTTCAGAATAAAAGTCTACGTTAAATCATGTATCACATCTCGATAATGACGTTTCCTGATTTAGTGAATAAAAAAGGAACCGTTCAAACAAACAATGAACACCACATGAAGTTGAAAAAGGTAATATATAGAAGGGTGCTCAAACTTTTGTTAATAGAACACGAAAATAAATAGAAAAAAAACCAAACATACCTGTAAATTGTTGTGTTGTCAAATACGTTACTGTTTACTGCACGCAAAATCGTCAATGATGTTTCCTTGTTTTTTTGTTGATCCGGGTTTTGACTCACTTCAATAAATAAAATGCAGAGAAATCGACAATGTTTTGGCATACAAATTCGTGGCAGATTTCTGATCATTATACTATTATAGAATTCTATACCCTTGATTCCACGCCGACACATCTGCATTTTTGTCAAAGATCGCTAGACGTGAACAATTGATATTTCTGAACAGTATTTACATTTTTAAAAAAATTGAAAATGTGTTTTAAAAGATGAATTATGTTTTATAAGGTTACTTTAATCAAGGGTATCTAGACAATCAGTGGTGTTATGTCCCGTTTCATTTTGCCACAGAATTAGTTTTGTCTTGTTTACAATATTTGTTGCAATCTGCAGTAGAACTAAATGGTAGTGCTTGAGAACACAGCAGGGCTCAGAAATATCACGTGTCCAGCGATCTTTGAAAAACTGTATCTGCAAAGACAGGGAACCATGTGGGCATACAGAATTCTATGGAGTACAGAAATCTGCCAAACACCTGTCAGAACAATTTGATTTTGAGATACATGCCCCCGGTTCGAATGTCAGTGAGTTTAGGCACAAATCTGTATATGTAAAAAAAAAAAAAAAAGTTTGGGCCCTAGGCACATGCCTAGTTTGCCTATGCATTAATCCAACCCTCAGCACAGCACATAAACACACCTTGACCTTGACCTTGACCTTGACTACCGACATTAACTTTAACAGTGACACCCGTGATTACCCTTTTTACATGCCTGTGACTGGAGCATAATTAATCCTAACTTATTCAATTTAGGCATCCAGCCACATTCCCACGTGTTTCTGCACGGAGGAATTTAACCCCCTCCCTGCCAGCCCCATATTCCCCAAACACACACACAGGTTATACTGGCAGGGCTTCCACCCTGCCACAGGCATCCATATATCATTTAATATATAAGGCACATAAGCACCATTTTTATTAAAATAGGTTTTCAATACCAAGTCAGCATTCATAAAATTAATTTAATATTATTTATCTCCATAAAAATACCTTGCTTTATACGTGCATATAGGCAACAGTATTCCTTTTTTATTATAAACTTTTGTAAAATTGTTTAGAGCATGAACAGATGTCATTGTTTCTATAAATAACTTGCAGTTATAATAAAAAAAAGACTGTAAAAATATTGTATTCTTCGATAATATTAGTGAAATTCTAAATTCAAAGTTTCTTACGAACAAAATACGAACAAATGACAAAAGAACCTGGTAAATCCTCTGTGACCAATTCCGGCAATTCTTTTAATAAAATTAATGAACTACAATGTTAATTTATAAGATAAACAAAGTATATTTCAGCATATGCAAAGGATGAAGAAGAATACATGACCAAAATAATGCAGTCTGTCTATAAATATTCCATCACCCAATCAACAGATTATAGTCATTGTTTGTTGATGTTGTTTTTTTAATGTATATGGTGAAACTGAAGACAAAACCGCACACCAATTTGTCACCATACCGCGGGCATTTGTTTATTCATACCCAGAGCAAATTCTAGGCTGTCTGTGACAGTTTCCATTATTACTGCAAAACTATTTTTAAATACATCAGAGGTCTGTGACCCTATCACTGCTAAGTTCCCCATCTTGATGGAGTGTGCATCTCAGTTTTGAAAGCATCAACAATTTCTGGCCGGCTGGCTAGACACCACAGTACACTCTATTTTCTTTCCCAAAAAGGCCATGTCATTCTTATACAATGTAATCAGTGCCCACATACAGTAAAGCAACACTGCAGCTTTTCTGATCATTTTAATGAGGACCCCTGGCTATTCAGCCACTGAAGTATAATTGACTTGCTCTTCTCTTATTTTAATAATAGACACTCCAACCTAGACCACGTTTATTTTGCTATAAGAAATGTCAGGAAAGATTGGAAGTTTCCTGTGTGTCCCCATTAAAACTGAAAACATGCCCCCATGTCCTTTGCATGAGCTGCAGTCATTGGGTCCACGGCTCATTATGCAAGGAGAAGACGCAAATCCAGGATTTACAACTTGTCTTCATCAGCTCCTGAGGAAAGAAAGACAAAATGCAACAAAAGGAATTACTTTACAGCATATTGTTTGATCTGTAGTCTTAGAAAACCTGACATCAAACCAAAAAAAGCTGCCTTAGCTTGTTATTCTCATCATTCGTGCTACAACCTTTCAGGATAAATATAATTCAAACTACTGTATGTTAATACAAAATGTATGTTCCCAATAATTATACAGTCCACGGCAACCAAAGCCAGGCCAACAAGCATACCTTTTTAATTGTTTTTCATGAATCCTGAGTACTCCTGCCTACTTACTGCCTCCTTCAGATTCATAACACATTACTGAAGTGGTTATCTAGAAAAAGCCCATCTTTAGTGCCATTTTGAGGCACTAGATATATGTACATCACTATTAGTTTATGTATATGAATGAATGGACTTAATGGTTAAGGAAATAATGGACTGGTTTTATCTGCCACTTTTAAACTGGAATTGTTTATGACTAGCTAGAAATACAGATTTGTTCAGAAGACACAATACTGTTTTACCATTGTGCGCAAATAATATATAAGAAATTCATAAACATGTTCATGATAATCTCATTAAAAAAATGTATCTGTTTCAGAAATGTTGTTATTTTCACACCTTTGAAACAGAGCTTTGTCACTAACGTTTTATTAGTGCACCTATTTGATATTATTGCAACTCTGGAACTTGAGGAAATAATATTAACATACCATAATGTCACTGCATGCTGCAAGAAATGCAAGGCAAGCTCTATATTCTGCAGCTATTAATGAGATTTTTCAGCTTGTCTTCTGTCTTCTGTTGAACTTTTTTTTTTTTTTATCAGTCTTTGACTAATCATGGCATGGACTTTACCATACAAGACAATCATTAAAGTAATTATTACAAGCTCTAGTAGTTGCAGGCAAATATTCAATTGGATAATTTTTTTTTTCTTCAGTACAGGGGAAAAATTATGCTTTCACCAAACATTGCTGCTGCCCATATTATGACAGCGGTCAAACAGTATCACATTTTGTCTTGCGAATATTCAATATTAAATTAATGGTAAAGCTGACCAATCATAGAAAAGAGCTATATATTTTACATAAATGAGGTTAATGTACACATTATAGGCTTTACCTTGATTATTAAAATGATATGTTTTAGGGTGGGTTACTGTTGTTTCTGAAATGATATAGAGTAATTAAAATCATATTCTTGTGGTTGTCTGTCTCCCCAGTTGAATGCACAGTTCCACTGGAATCCTTGCTAAATATATTTTTTAATATTTGTACGCATTTACAATAAACTGCAGAACCTTGGCCACCACCATTTGGAACTTGCAAGCTCGACCAAGCTTTACAGTAAATGTGGCTCAGATATTTTCCAACAAAATGGCTGAAATATGTTGTTACTGTATGTATCTTTTTTCAACTATAGCTGGACTTAAATGGTTTGATAACAAATTTACCATTGTGAATGCATGGATTTAAAAAATATATATTAGAAAACAAACAAGTCAGACCTAGCTACATGTTTCATGTAAAGATTTTCATTACAGGTTTAATAAATTAAAATCATGTAGTTGCCATGACAATTAATACTACATTTTAAAGCATATTGGTTCAAAACAACAAACCCCTAAATAGGTAATGCTGTTGTAATAAAATATATCTCTAAAATATCCTAAAAGTTGTTATTAAAAATGGATTAATGGCAATGTGTATTTTCTGTATGAACACAAATGAAATAATATGATATAGGGATTAGTGGGATTTTTTAATGATTTATCAGTAATCTACCAGCCTTAGACTGAAATGGAAAACTGAAAGCACGTAAAACAATAAATATTGCTTTATGTGAAAGTCTCTGTCAAGCTGCATCCTATATGATATATTATGATGACTCATTAGAAATTGACATGTCTTAGTGATAGTTCTTCTTGAAATTGTGACAAAATCTTGATTTACTTTATTGATAATTGCAACCTCAGTATTTTGATACAAAAATAATTCTTAAAGTAATGTGCCAAATTACATTATTACTTACTTTCACGATACGTAATGTATTTTGTATACTATTTTAATATATGTAGTATTACCATGTATTTTATAAGTTAAAGTAAGTACAAATTAATATGAGAATATAGAGGAATGCCACCATAGGTTGCAAAGAAATAATAATCAGTTTCTGTTCTGGAGTTTCCAGTATTTCAGATATAAATATTATATATTTATCAAACTGTATTGCGGTTTTGTTATATGGATGTGTATACTACTCATGTGGGTGGTTTTTGAAAAAATATATATTTCAGTGGCGATTACATTTCAGTTTTGAATTCAGAGCTCCCCACACAAAAATAATGAATACAATCTGTCGTCATAAGTAAGTGGTTCATTTTGTGTGCTATTAACAGTATACAAGACGGTTCATCGTGGTTAACTCAAAAATAATGCATTTGTGACTAAAGACGTAAACAACTTGCCCCTCTTCACTCAGTGATCGTTTTTACGTAGCAGTTAACTGTCTGAAACAATGTTGAAAACAAATCAGATGGAGTGTTTAGGCCTTAATGTCAGAGCGTTAATGTCAAACTAAATCTATACAGGCTCATTACGTTTGAAAGCACCTTCCTATTTGATATCTTTGTGCTTAACCATTTCAAGGATCTGTTCTGATTAATCCATTTTTAATCATGGTACGTTTACCTGATTTAATTCCCTGTGCATTCAAACATGTATTATCAATCATATTGGTATTGTGTTTATAGGTAGGGCTTCTGTTTTTCTGGTTTTATTAAGTGTATTTTTCAGTGCTTTTTTTTTTAGCTATTTTCGAATAGATCGTTTTTTTCGGGGCTTTCGTTTTTGATATACTGTATGAAATTAGTGTTTTCAGTTACTTTCCAAAATGCTTGAGCGTTTTTTTTCTGTCAAAATATGTATAGCAACTTGACAGTACTTGCACACTTAAGTTGTACCTTCTTTCCTTTGCTCTCTTCCACAACGAAATCCTCATGGTCATGGGCACATTCTTCTGGGGTTTTTGTGTGTAGGCATTTTTTTACATTTCACCACAATTCTGTTTTAAATCCTCCATATTTTAACTGTAATACAGCTTTAAATCCAGCTAACAAGCTTCCATCCTGATTGTAATCTTGTTTTAAATCTCGCAAACTGAGTCTCCAATAGAAATGTAGGAATGTTCTGTCACTCAGTAGTTGGGGCGGGTTGAAAGTATTCAAAACTAATCAATGATAGATGCAAATCAGGAAGGCGGGGCATTGTCCAGTAGCACTGGCAAATGTATTTATTATTATTTTTGTAGTAGGTTTTTCTTTTTTAATGGGAAAAGGGTAAAGTCAACGTGAATTCATTAACCATTTCCACAGTTTTTCCGGTGTTTATTGGCTATCCACCGATTTCATTTTTTTTGTTTTGGAGGTGTTTTATGGGTTTTATCGGTTAAAACCGAAAATCAGAAGCCCTATCTATAGGTAACAAATAAGATTTCTATTTGATTTATTTTCCTTATAAGCACATATAGTATAAAAACAAAAATATCTTTCGAAAGGTAAAAGATAGATATATGATTCTGAAGCAGAAACAAAACTTTCAACACTGATGAATGTGAACATCTGTAAAGGCTCTGTGCTGCTATTCTAATTATGTTATAATCCAATGCTTTCCTGAAATGGTTAAAAATGTCATAGTAAATAACATCACTTGTGTCGTTCTTTTGACAGCTGCTGAATGATGTAGTGAACATTTTGGAGAATTTAGACTGAGGCATCGCATACATAGTCTGTGTCATGATCAATTTGGTCCGGGCTTCCAGAGAAGAATGTGAAGAAAGTCATATGGCAAAGAAGGTCCTCATAGAAGAATGTGTTGTGCACAAGGGAGTGTGAGAGACACATTTGTAAATGTACTTCACTATACATACCTGTTAAGGTGGATCATTAATTCCTGTAGATTCATGCAACAGTTCCCACTTCATGGCAGGTTGTTAATTCAGTTACCAGACCATCTTAAGCTTACCCTTAGACTGACACTCTTGGCGAGTACACCAAGATTATTGGAGCCAAAGTCAAAGCTATTTCTTCTGCTCAGTTGGTTTTATTTTTGAAAATATATTTTGACTAATCTCCTGCTGTCCTTAACCCTGAAATACCTGATTGATGTATCACATGCACTGCCTGACCACTTCATTAGAGCCACCATTTGCCCTGATCACAGCCTTGACGCAATTTGGCATTGACTCCACATGTTCAATTCATTCATTAATATTTCATGCAATTGGTGCAAAGTATACGGAAAACCACAAGGTTATGTAATTCAATATGTTAACTTAACATTATTCAGCAGGTTTAATTTGACTTTATGTAGCACAGTTAGTTTTATAGGGTGATGCAAAATGTTTGGCCATATGGTATGATTTTGGATTTTGCTTTTGCTTTTGGCATCTTTGTATTGAAAAGTTTTTACCTGATAAAGTACATCCGCCCAATTAAAGAGATTAAGAGAATATATTTGTAAGTGTGCTTTACTAAAGTCAAGAATATCAAATGTAATTACCCTTCAAAGGCTCTAACTATGTTTTCCTAAAAGGAGAAGAACAGCACTTATTAAATACTGTTAGGTTGTTTTATTGTCAGACAGGCCTGTCACGGCATGACAAGGCAGTATGGCTACTTGCCCATGCTGTTAATTAAGGAAATGCTCAGTGCAGTTTCCCTACCAGGGGGATTGTCTTAATCAAAATGTATTGTCTCCCTCTGGCGAAAGTTTGAAAAAATCAGCCATGTACTGCATTTGTAGTCTGTAAGTACTGAATTGATTGAACTAAAAAAAACAGGAGTCCAGTAAAGTCTGTTTTTCAATTTGATTGCAATTCCGCCATACTTAGTGGTCATTCCCACTAGGTGGCAATAATGACACATCACTCCAGTTTCCTCTCTGCACTCTTTTAGTAGACATTTGCTATGTTTGCATTACAACAGTTAACAGCTTCTGCCTCCACAGTCAAGCAATATTCAAGGTTCATTTCAATTCTCCCTTTAACAACCAGAGAAAGTGCCAGGAAGTCAGCAACCACATCCAAAATGTCTCTGAAACTTGCAGCAAACTACATTCATTATTAAAAAGAACACTTACCGACACATTGCCATAACTCTGAACTCTCCCTCTCTCTCTCCCCTCCTCTCTCTCTCTCTCTCTCTCCCTCTCCCTCTCCCTCTCCCTCTCCCTCTCCCTCTCCTGCACTGCACTGCTAGCATTCATCCTCTAAATGATGGCCATAGCTATTTATAAGGAGCTGCATGTGGGTACTAATTATTCAATTAACTAATTACTCAATGGAAGTTAAGTGGAGAATATAAATCAGTATAAATACAAACTTAACATAAAATATAGTAAGCATAAACTAATTATACCCAATAAGGTGTAAATATGCATAAGTGCAAGAAATGAACTGTGACCCGGTTCCACCACATAAACATTCAGGGGTAAATGTACTAAGACGGGCTATACCACAATTTCCATTTCTGTTGCAGCAATTAGTAAAGTATACATTTTTGTCGTATGTACTAAGAGAAAATATGTTAATAAAGAGAGCCGCAATATATTGATAGAAATATTTGTCGCGTCATTTTAGCGAGATCTCTAGCAGGCGAGAGTTGTGCAACATTTTTTCGAAAAAATAACGAAAGGCGGTTTAATCCCATCAGATTCTATAGTGGGGTCCCCATCTTCACCAACAAATAAAAAATGTGTTTCTATTAAAAAGCTTTTTGTAATCATACAATAGCCCCTTGCTAAACCGGATATGTTTGTCCGACATAAAAAATACAATAAAATCGCACGAACATACATTTATAGTGCTCAATGTATTTTAAATGTATAAATAATTGTGCTGAAATAGCACTAATGTGTTTTGGGTAGGCTACACAATACATTATGAAAAATATATAAATCTGTACTGTACGCCTATACATTATACAGTATACAGTAGTAAAATCAAATGAATACCTAGCGCACTTTCTTTTTTTTACTTTAGCCTCTAGGCTACCGTAACATTATTATTTTAAATTGTGCAGTCTATTGCTCCCAACACATTGGGGAAACCAGAAATGTCATAGAAATTAGTTTTCAAGGCTTGCAAGTACACCCTGTTTTTAGGGAAAAATAGGTATTTGGGTTTGCCTCAAAAATGCATTGAGCACAACTGGCAAAACCCGAGAAACAGCGCACTGGGAAATGCCAGCAGCAATTGCGACTGTTTAAAACATGCTTTCGAAAGTTCTTAACAAATTGATGCAATTGTAAGTATCGCAATTGCTGGCAGCTTTAGTACATCTCATTGTAATATTTGTAATATATCTCCACTCCCTTTTTGCAAATATATGCAGGAACGCCCATAACTGCATATTCATCTAAGGTTGAACCGCAAAGCAAAACTGCTGCCACAAAGCATTCCCTAAAAAGTCGGTAACAGCATTGCGCTTGTTTAGTACATTTCACCCAAGACTTCCACTCATTTGCGACAGCCGCAACACTTTAGTACATCTACCCCTCAGTGTGTTTGTGGAATAACCATCTCCTTCATCTCTGCTCTCACACGTTTAGGTCTGTGCTTCCATTCTTAGGGCTAGATTCTAAAAGCCATTTGCTCCAAACTGTCATTAGCACGTTTTTTTCAGTTAGTAGAAAAACGTACCAACCCAGAAATAAACAGCTCAGCAACTAAACAACTAAAATGGTTTGTTATTCGTTTTAGAAATGCACTTTTTTCTTTCAGAAAAAAATGTGCTATTGATGATTTGGAGTAAATAGCTTGGAGAATGTAGCCCTTAGCTCTTCATCGCTGGCGAATATCTTATTCCAGCACTCACACAAAACATGTTCTTATTTTTTAACAGGCAGGAGAGAGCTTTCTACTGAGTAAACCTACAAATACATACATATACAAATAAATGTTTGAGTTATAGCTTCACTAAAATAAATTATTCTGTACTTTTTAGATGCAGTCAGATTCAAAAGCTGTCATATTTAGGACATATTTGAAAACTACATGTATGTGTCTGTAAAGCTGCTGTTTAGTGTCACAAAGCAAAATGGAATGTATTCGGTATCCTAAATTTCATTTGAACATGAATATTAATTTAAATTTCACAAGATGCATAGTAATAGTTATGGTTCCCAATACTAATAAAGCATTTCATATGTGTTTTATTTGAGTATGTTCAGTTTTATGATAATGTGCAAAAAGCTACTTGATTAAAAATGAAAAGCAAGTTGAAAAAGGTTCAAAGAGGACTGTGAAATCGGGATCCTAATTCTACTGTAATTGTGACTGGCCCTTATATGCAATTACTGGTCTTTGTACAGATAAATGTGTCTTTGGTCCTAAAACAAGATCAGATTACTGCACAGTGCAATTACTGGGGTTCAAAGTCCAAACATAATAATAATAAAACCATTAGAATGGCATTGGGCTGTTTCATTAATTGTTCTTTATCAGTGTTCGGCCCATCTGCAATTGTGCATGGAGGTTCTTCTGGAGTGCACTAAACAAGTGCTATTATATTATCTATAATTATCTGTAAAGTGACAGCGTGGGTGGATCTCTGTGATATCACTGCCCAGGTGTCCAAGGCCTTGTATTTGGCCTGTTTCATTCTGTATCTTTCAAATCTTTTTTTTTAAATTAGTATATTATAATTATATTTCTTAATTTCAACTATTCTAATGATACACATTTTTTTAAATTATATTATTATTTTATTTTTGAAAATGCTAAAAACTCAAACATTGCACTCTCTTCCTAAAGCAGGACCATTGAGGGTTAATGTTCACTGTTGACTTCCCATTACATTAACCTCAACTGTTTTCTGATGTTGGTTGCAACACATCGATGGCTTTTGTTAAATAATTGTGTGCCAAACACTGAACATTAGCTACGTGACTAGAAATAACCTATTGGAGCACAGATGTTACTGGGCACTAAAGAATGACAGGTGCAACAATCTGCCTAAGGCTCAGATCTGCTTCTTAAGGAAAAGGAGCAAGCTTGGGCACATGCAAAGAAGACCAGTGTCCAGAAATCAAGACAATGTAAGAAACACACATGCCACATATTAATTAAGATGTCAATTAGGACAGATCTTTATGTATGTTTGCCTAATGCCAAGTTATACCACTGAAAATGATTTTGTATTTCGAATTTGGCAGCAACGTACATTGAGACGTCTTTTACTTATTAGGCTTATTAAGCTTATTGTTGGCTTCTGATAAATAAAAGACGTCTGAATGTACGTTACTGTCCAGTTTCGGGCAACGACCTTTCTTTCTTCGGGGCCCGTAAACCCACTCTAGCTCTCCCACAGCGAAGTGTTGTTCCCTTTCCCGCACATCATAATTTTGTTTTTTGCATGCTGGCAGCCTGGAGACAGTCCTTCGCGAAGTGGTTGGCGGCATCCAGATAATCCTGGAGCTGGCGCATGTACTCTGGCTTGTTGGGGATTGCAGGGGCATCCAGGGGAGGGTCAAACATTAGTTTGGCCGGTGTACAGAGCTCCCGGCCAAGCAGGAGGGCAGCGATGCAGCCTGTGGACTTGCACCACCGTCCTGCAAGCAAGCAGTATGAAAGACAGCTGCTGGTCCCAGTCCTTCTGGTGATGGCTGGTGGTGATGGCAAGTTGAGCGGAGATTATTCTATTAAAGCTTTCGACAAAGCCATCAGTCTGTGGGTGTAGTGGGGTGGTGCGAGTCTTCCTTACCCCCAGGTTGTAACACACCTCCGCAAACACTTTTGATTCAAAGTTCCTTCCCTGATCTGAATTGATCTCTTCAGGGGCTCTGAAGTGTGAAAAGAAGCCCCTGATAAGAGCCTCCGCGATTGTGCCAGCCTCTTGGTCAGGGAGAACATAAGATTTGGGCCACTTCGAAAAGTAGTCCATTGCCACCATCACATGCTTATTCCCCTGCGTGGACATGGGGAAAGGCCCCATGATGTCAATCCCCACCCGCAGCTGTGTCCCTCGTACAGCGGGCTGTGGTTCTTTGACCGCTCATCGGTCGTATCCCTCGGTAGTTCAGAGTAGGTTGGTACAGGAAGCGAGAAAGCTCTTGATTACAACACAGAGTCTGCTAGTAGCTGGGCTCTACTACGCGGGTGCATGTTTCCTCTGCCCGTCGCCTTCTCCTATCGAGCTGAGGGTGGTGGGGTCAGCAGCGAGAGAGCTCCCAGCTCCAGCACGGTGTCTGCCTCAGACCTGGCTCTGCTGTCCCGACGCCCCTCTATCTGGCATTCCAGCTGGGTTGAATATTCTCTATTGGCCCATTGTAGGTTTGCGCAGCATCTTGTCTTCATCCCTCCAAAGCGCCCTTATCCACTCTGTCCCCGACAGTTATATCGAGATCCCCCGGCTCGGACGCTCCTTCTCCCGGGCGATTTCCCTTTGGCTCTGCTGTGTTCCTTGGATCCCGCTTCTGTTCTGACTCGAGTGTAGCGTTGAGTGTGCTGTGGCTTCTAGCGTGAGGTGACACAGTGTTGACAGCGACAATAACTGCAAACCAGGCCGATGGTGTGGTTCAGTTGGTACTTAAAAGTATCGTTTATTGAAAATGCTCTTTAAATAGTCAACAAAATCTCAGGAACCGAACCATACTTTAACAGATTCGACCGAGGCAGAGGCCTCCCCCTCCTAAATACTGCCACCTCGGGCTCTCATTGGACACTCTCACACACCTTGCATATTTTCCTAACCAATCCCATACGACACACATGCAGCACGTGCACGTCACCACTCACTCACTAACATCCGGGTATGGGGAGAGGCAAGAGGGAAAAGAAAGATAGAGAACAGAATATGCACACTCGCATACACAAGCACCCTCACATTCAAACACTAACTATTTACAAAATGTACATTCTCTGACCCATTTTCCCTTCCTCATCCACAGTACAACAGTCCGTTTCAACCCCGCCGCTACAATATATTAGACAGTTATTCAAATTGAAAACAGGCTATAGCAATATAGTGCTATTAGAAGAAAAAGCATAATTACTTTATGACATACAGTAGCTTTACACTAGTAACATGTCATTACACTTTTGTAATACAGTTATTCTTTGTTAAGAATTGTCAAAACACATTTATCAACTAAATCATTCTAAAACATCCAATGCAGGTTTTTCTTGAATATCAGTATCAATATAATTGCTGGCACTCAATGGCAAGAGAAAGTGTCTCAAAGCAGAAGAAAGAAAGATAGGGTTCAGACACAAACTGCTTTAGTTTATAAAGAAAATGCAATTCTTATAAAAGTCAGATTGAAGTAATATCCATGGTATTAACCTGGCCTTTTATATGGCGAAGTTAAATATTAGGAAAAGGCATATAGTATAATCTATACATTTAATACTAAAGTATTGCACCCACAAAATATTACAGAATAATGCTTAGTACATTAAGTTGCAAGGAGGCAGGTGAATGAAGTTTGGCACTTTTCACATTACATTATGCTCCCTACCCCCCCCGCCCCCACACACGCACTAATCATGATAATATTGAATTATAAAGGACACTTGTTTTCAGAAGACAAATACCAAAAGAAAAAAAAAACAGCTCATCTTTAATCTGTTACTAAATCATTAAGATGTTAGCTATGGGGGGTGTTTCCTCTGGCAACCTGTTGCCCTGTATGACAGCATCCTCTACCCTTGCATCCTTAATTAGAGAGCTCATGGCACAGAGCCTCTTAAAACACAGGGATACAGGGCTTGTCTGTATGGAAAAGCAGAGAAGCCTTTTGTAGCTGGTAATTTCGGGAGCAGCAACAGGCTAGTGTGTAAAGGACGTAGGGTGTAACATGTGGTGTGGTTCTCAGAAGAACAGCAGGCCTATAATGAGGACTAGCAGTAGATAGCAGCTGGTAAACTCTGTACTCAGAATAGGTGGTTCAGGAGGCCTTTATCTGGACACAAAAGAATGCAAATTACTGAAAGATCTGAGTAGGCAGTGAGAACACGCTCATATGGTGAGACTTCACATACATTCTCAGCATAGATTATTTTTTTTTTTAGTTAATGGGAAAAACAGCAAAATAATGTCCTCTATGCAAAAATGGTCATTGAATAAGCAATACAAGATGAATAGCTTTAGAAAAACTGTTTTTTTTCTTTCTTTGCATAATTTACCTACAAATGCACATATCATCAACATCTTAGGATTTAAAGGTTTACCAATACGTATTCATTTTTTTTTAAATTAATCAATGTTTATTGAAAATAAAAACTTTAAAAAAAGATACACTTAAATAAATATATTTAGATAGAGTATCTTGTACATGTTCACTTTACTGTTTAACATTGATACTTGTGTACAGGTACTTGTGTACAGGTAACTTTTTTAATACTAAATAAATACTGTAACCTACTTACAAGTTTTCAACAGTAATTTTACTGTTTTCCCACACTCTTACTATGGTTTTACTATGCATTTACCATAGTTTACCATGTTTTTTTAATGCTTTACCATACCTCTCTGGGCTTTACAATGCTTGCCTATGCTTACACTAATATGTTTTCGGTAGCAGTTGGGAATAAAGATTTGTTGAGATTAACATCTGCTGGTATGCTGTGTGGTCCAGTGGTTAAAGAAAAGGGCTTGTAACCAGAAGGTCCCCGTTACAAATCCCACCTCAACCACTGACTCATTGTGTCACCCTGAGCAAGTCACTTAACCTCCTTGTGCTCCGTCTTTCGGGTGAGACGTAGTTGTAAGTGACTCTGCAGCTGATGCGTAGTTCACAAACCCTAGTCTCTGTAAGTCGCCTTGGATAAAGGCGTCTGCTAAATAAACAAATAATAATAATGCTGCAACGTACACAATTAGTGGTTTCATATACCCAGCTGGTAAAAACCACCATAGTACAGGTTTGAGCATATTAATTTAAAATGGCTTTGATTTTGCTTAATTGAATCGTGAACAACCAGCAGGTCTATTAACCAGCATGAACAGCTGAAAACCAGTATTACCAGCTAAAACTAGTGCTGGTCATTGCTTCATTAAAATACTAAGTAAATCTGTGTACTGCATCATGTATGAATACAGTCTGGCTGCAAAGTGTAGGAAGTTGCACTTTCATGTGCTCCAACCAACCCCTCAATAACCTGGGCAATGAACAACACCACCGAAATAAAATGACTGAATATGAGGCCCTGTAAAAGGGCCAGACCAGATGAATCTTTAATTCATCTCGGAAATAATTGTATTAGAATTTTAAAACCTTAATGTACCACTGATTCAAATGATTGGTCACAGTTATTAGCTAGACAATAACCATGAGGAATTAAAGAGCAATTCATTAGAGGGGCTAATAAAGAATGAGCTAATTGGTTAAAATCCCAGGCACAACAAGTTGTCAATCTTGGCAGTGGCCACATATATTGCTGTGCATTAGCCTTCACGCTGCTACAGGCGAGGGAAGAAAATAATAGCCGCACTATGTAACAGTGACCCCTGCTGGTCAGGCACCAGACGAGTCCAGGCGGAGACCAGCCATGCTGGTTGAAAAGAGGCGATTGACCAGGCAGCGGCAATGACACTCCGTTGACCTTCCGTGCTTCTGAGTTGATTGGTTGCTAAGGTGAGGTGACCTGGGAGCATTTCAAATTAGGGAGAAAACTGGAGTAAAATTTACATTTAAAAATTAGGAGCAATGTCTCCCTAAATTCAATGTTGGTCATAAAACCTGACATTGTACTGCAGTTAGCTTTAAAAACAACAAAAAAAACTATTATTATGACATCGCTAGTCATGCAAAGACACATACTGAGGGGTGTTTGTCTACATTTCTATATTCTGCAGCACTAATTTGCTACATGGCCTCCTTTTGTTTTCTCATGTTCTTGAATTCAGTTAAATCTAAATAGAAATCACAAGCAATTTATCCGATCCATAATAATGAAATGTCATTTATTATAATAATAATAATAATAATAATAATAATAATAATAATAATAATAATAATAATAATAATAATAATAATAATACCACCACCACCAACAACACCAATAATAATAATAATAATAATAATAATAATAATAATAATAATAATAATAAGTTATTCATGCCAGTAGCTAGTCCAAAGGGACTGGCTGCACGGGTGTGTCTGTCACTCACAAGCACACTCTCATTCTGGCATGACACAGGCATCTGCTCTGTGTAAAGTGTGGGAAAACAGCAACTGCAGACCAGGGTTTGCCAGAAGGCATACACTTGCACTCACTGAGCTTCCTCGGGGTTCAGAACACAGATGGAAACCCACATAAAGGAGCATGCACTGAAAAGCATCACATCCAGTGCTCTTCTCATGCTAATATCAATTCTGCATATTTACAATATGAGAGTTCAAGCAAATTCAGCAACGGTGGTCAAAAAAACAAAACAAAACAAAACAAAAAAAAACATTTTTGAATGAATGAATGATTGAATCGGTATGAAGGTATCGCTGTGAATAAAGTGCGCACTTAATGTTAATAATTGTGATCCCAATAAAGGGAGAGGGAGTTTAAGATTTATCCTGAAGCAAGGTGGAAGTGTAAGGGGAGGTTGAAAGAAGCTGACTTTATCAGCTCTGGTCAAGTGTATCTGCCATTCAAGGAGAAGGTGTATTGTTTTGCCATTTCCTTTTAATAAAACAGAAAAATCTAGAATGCGGGGAAGTCTCTTTTTGATACCAAATTTTGAATTGAATTTAACTGTCAATTGAACTGCATTGCATTGTAGTATTTCGGTTTCCGGATATTCTACCAGGCCTACCAACCTTCAAAAATTAAAAGAAATCTTCACAATTCGCCAAGCAACTATCATTTTTATGTATTTATTTTCTATAGATTAAAAAAATAAATACATAAATAAAACATAAATCCTTAATGCACACCTAAATAAATATAGTGGCAGTAATGTCAATAAGCAGCTCAATAAATCACCACCTGGGTGGGGAAACCACCTGGATGGATTCATAGAAAATGAAAGAGGGGCCATTTTAGATCCACCGGTGTTTAGATCAGGGCTGATTAGAGGTTAGTTTACATACAAACTGTTTTATTCAAACTGTTTTTTATATAGTGATTGATTATATATGTACAGTATATATACCGTATTACTTTGAATTACCGCCACCCTTGTACATGCTTTTTCTCGTTTTTCATATAAAAGCAGCACACAGTTTAAGTCATACTGTGGAAGGTAACTGCTTCTCATCAACTTAAGTCTCCAATTAATTTCATGAATCTTCCTCTCCTTTCTCAAATGCCCAAACCGCTGCATTGAAAGAATCCATTCACAACACAGGAGGCTTGTTGCTAGGAGCTGACGTCACTGCCATGTGGCTTTTGCTTGTGCATTTAAAAACCACTTCAGCAAGTAGATATTTAATTTGCTTTGTGTTATTGTGCAATGCGTGTGTATATGATAACAGTACGCTATTAATGCTTTGTTTTTAATTATTTTATATATTTTTGTTTGTGATGTGCAATACAAAATAAAACAAACAGTAATTCTAAGTGAAATTGTCCATGTATAGTGCAGCTAAGCCACGCACAGTTAGACTGTAAAAATGGGGAGCCAACTCCAGGACCGCGATATATCCAAATCCGCAGTATATTGAGGAGCGATATAACGAGGGGTGGGTATATATATATATATATATATATATATATATATATATATATATAATGAATTTCTGTTTTGGTTGTGTATGCACGGTATTTTGGCTAATAAGAGATGCCGCAGAATCCTGATCCAGACAGGAAGTTCTGAGTGTGGGGAGTGTGGAGTTTTGCAGTGTCAATGGGGAGCAGAAGTCCTGCGACTTAGAAACTGCTGTAGAGAGAAAGGGAAAATAAACCTACCTCCTCTGTGTTGTATTGACAAATTGTGCCTTTTGAAAACCATAGTACTTCTAATTAGCGCCGGCCTTGAATAAGCACTGCAGCTGTTTTTAGCAATTTAAAATAAAATCGGGGACGTTAGTTATTTTGATTTAATAATAATAATAATAATAATAATAATAATAAACTTTATTTTATATAGCTCCTTTAAAAGCAACATCTCAAAACGCTTTACAAACAAACAAAACAGAAAATAAAAACAGTCATAAAAATGCTTTTCTATAAAAGTAGGTCTTTAAGCTAGATTTAAAAGCATTAAGAGTGGCAGAATCCCTGATCTCTTTAGGAATGGTGTTCCAAAGTTTTGGGGCATAACAACAAAAAAACCCTGTTTCCCACAGAACGTAGAGGAACAGAGGGAACACATAACAATCCAAGATAGAACGCAGGTGAACAGAGGGAACACATAACAATCCAAGATAGAACGCAGGTGAACAGAGGGAACACATAACAATCCAAGATAGAACGCAGGTGAACAGAGGGAACACATAACAATCCAAGATAGAACGCAGGTGAACAGAGGGAACACATAACAATCCAAGATAGAACGCAGGTGAACAGAGGGAACACATAACAATCCAAGATAGAACGCAGGTGAACAGAGGGAACACATAACAATCCAAGATAGAACGCAGGTGAACAGAGGGAACACATAACAATCCAACATCAGCTGAGCGAAGGTTGCGTGAAAGGGTGTAGACTGATAAGAGATCAGATAAATACTGTGGAGCCAAACCATGTAAAGCCTTAAAAGTAAGAAGTACAATTTTAAAATCAACATGAAACCTGACAGGCAACCAGTGCAGGGTCTCTAGAACAGGAGTGATATGATCCCTCGCACGTGACCTTGTCAGGATACGAGCTGCTGAGTTCTGAACATGTTGTAATTTGGACAGTGTGCTTTTGGAGAGGCCTGTAAGCAGGACGTTACAATAATCAATCCTCGATAAAACAAATGCATGAACCAGCTTTTCAGCTACAGAAGCAGAAAGCATAGGTGGTTCTATAAAAACGTACTGGTAATCGCTATGACTCTTTTAACCTGAAAAGGCTGGACAGCTCTGATTTAGAGCATTACAAAAGGTATGTACCGGTACTGAATGATTTGTTTACAGCACAACAATAAAAAACAATTGTGAATACAGAATAAGGAATCTGCAGGGTCAAATAATTTCCATTATGTATCCCACACAACTTAATATACTGTATATAACATTGCTGTCAAGGCAACCCATCCTAAATGCGAGAATGAAAGACTCGCAGACAGCAGCTAGCCAGCTGAATCGAAATGTTAACTCGAATGAGAGGAGCTCCAGCCATTACCACACACCTGGCTCTCCCGACAAGGGCTCCCTACTCATAGAAAATTGAGACTTCAATTGAACTCCCAAGTAACAGACTATAATTACGCTTCATGAAAATCAATCTGAAGAAGGGGAATTGCACATGACAGTCTATTTGGTGAACAATTGAATGGAACTTCAAGAAGATCTTCACAATTCTACAAAACAAAAGCCTCATTACAAGTAATTACTGCTTACCAGTATTACTACCTTGCAAGAACCTTGCCTGGCCGGCTGTCTTAGCCTATCATTATTAGAGGAGAGGGTCGAGTTAATTAGAAGATTGACTCTTTACTTCTGCTCTAGGCCTGTTTACTGCCAGATAGAAACAGAGATGTGTTTATTAAAATGCTGTCTTAAAATTGGTCTGCCAGTATTCATTTATTTATAACAGATCAAGGGAAAGGTTTGTTGATTTCAATAAACCTGTTACACAATATTGTCAAACTTCACCGAAAAATAGTATCTACCTCAACTGCAAACCACACAGTGTAGTGGCATGTGGCATATTTAAAATAAGAACACTTGCAATGTCTGTGTTGGACTCAGACAACATATAACCAAAGCTGGAGATCAAATAGAAAAATTGTCATACATATTTTGTAGGTTATTTTACTTGTGAAGAGAACTAAACAACATTGTAGATTTGGTATGCCCAGTAACATCTGTGCTTACTTTCAGCTAACTGACATGTCCTTCTAAAAATCACCAATTCCCTTTCACCTTAAGTATATACATCGACAATGTAATGTATGAACAGATATTCCACATGACATTGCAGTAAACAACTTCTGACATTAGAATTATAAAGTGAAACATCATTGTTGATATATTGACCTTTAGAAGGCATTCCATTTTTAACTTTACTTCAGCCCAACTGCTTACTGGCTGACACTGCTTCTAGTTGTTTTTAAGTATTTCAGTCATTTTCTTCCTTCATTGGTTAGTGGTGAAGATTCTATACTATTGTGTCCTGCATTTCATAATAAAGGCAGGCTGAGACCTTTACGGGGTAAAAAATAAGAGGCATTTTCTCCCACCCTGTAATTTTAAACTATGTACAAGATGCTATATAAATGTAATTTATTTCCTCCATGCAGATAAATGAATTCATTATGAGCTCATATATTTATTTAGCAGACGCCTTTTATCCAAGGGAACTTACAGCAACTCAGGTGTGTGAACTATGCATCAGCTGCAGTCACTTACAATTACGTCTCACCCGAAAGACGGAGCACAAGGAGGTTAAGTGACTTGCTCAGGGTCACACAATGAGTCGGTGGGTGAGGTGGGATTTGAACCGGGGACCTCCTGGTTACAAGCCCTTTTCTTTAACCACTGGGCCACATAGCCTCCTAGCTTATATCAGTATTTAATAACTCGCTGATAACAAAAAATGATAACTGTGAACCATAATTAAAGCCCAGCAGTTAAAGTAGAATGATGTGAAATCTGGGCATTGTAGTCACTCTACTGGCATAATTTACGACACTAGCATAATGACATAGCTTTGTATTTAGTAGGGACACTTTGATCGATTCCAATCAGATCTGCATTGATGCCAAGAAACACTGAAGGGTCCCTTCTGCTGCAGTGTATTCCACGGCTGGTCAAGGTTTTATGGTTTCATATATATTTAGTATAACAACATATAGCCTATGTGGATTAATGCTGTAACTGATGCTACATTTTCTTTGGCAGTCAGTTCAGTGATTAGAAATTATGAATTAATACAAAAAATAGCAAATTGTAATGTCTGGAAGGAAACTCATTCCTCATGAATCCAAGCAGCAAAAATAACACGTTCAATTTGTTCTTAACTTACCTCGGTTATTCCACCACCTTCAATCACAATTTTTTTTTTAATCTCTATTTTTGCTTCCTGAAAGAACTTCGTGTCTCATATTTACGCATGCTTTTTCAGTTACCGCCCCCCCCCTTTATTGAAGTAACTAAGTTTTCTGCATATGACTGTGCAGATGCAGCTTTAACTAAGTGGATAAGATTCAAGTCTGCTCTGCACCTTTTATGAATAGCTGATGGAAATCAATTGTTTGTTTCTCTAAAGTTCCGATCGAATTTTGCCATTCAAAAAGTCAAAGAGAGCCTTAAAATGATATTGAAAGTGCTGGTGGAATAACATTATAGGGCCAATGGGAGCCAGAACCATGCCACATTATAGCTGGTTCCAAGGTGACAGAGCACTGTATGTTAAACATTGAAATCCAGAAAGCGAACTGCAGATAAACATCATACATTGAATTTAAGCAGGTAGAAAAAAAAATGTCCACTAAGTAAACATTTTGGTATTCCACTGAAAAACCTGCACTCACAGCTGGGTTCAGAGAAATAAGCTGACTAACTACATCCCTTCTGAGAAGATTATCTTGGGTTTGGATATTCAGCTATGGGTTTATTGTATTATTTCTAATGGTCTGAACAGTTTATATGGTCTCTTACTGCTACAAGTGGAGCCCCGTAATCTGGTAATTGGTTGTTTCTGAGTTAACTGCAGGGAATTCAGTTACCAGACCAGTCTCTATTCAATGTGTCAGATTAGAGGACCTGCTATTCAGTAGTTATCAAAGAAAGAAATTAAGTCAGTAGGCCAGGCTTCAAACCATAGAATCCCATTTGCCGCAACAAAAGAGATTTAAATGTTAAATATCCACACACAGAATTTAAAGTACCATATCTGACAGTGCCTGTGGTATAGAGCACAATGAAAAGCAAAACATTGGGCCTAAATAGTTTCTTTGAATGATTAACTGAAAGAATACTGTTTTTGGATATTTAACTTTTAACATCTTTATTATATGCAGATTTCAGCAATGCAAAGGATGGTGATGTTCCGTTGTTATAGGTTTTAGTTACAACATGTAAATTACTATATATTCAAATTGTATTAGATGGATAGTAGCTATATTTACACTGTGGCCCATGCTAAAAAAGTTGTATTGTACTTTTGTGACGTCAACAAATTGTACTGCACGGTTAACCTCACAATAGGACTTTCTCTGTCAATCAAGATTAGCTTGAGCAAAAAAACGCTGGTCTCACAAACTTAACATTTTGTCCCATTTTCAACACCCAGCCGATGCTCGAATAACTTTTATTAGTCATCAAGAAAATGTAAGCACTTCAGAGAAAACCAAATTTAGAGGTTAGAGAGCATGGAAATCCAGAAGAAACACTTATTTTCAAGCTGAACACACACCTGGCAAATTTCAATTTCTGTGACACGAAAAAAGACATTGGTGAGTATGAACCTGGCACAATACGATCTGTTCAAGCACTGGCAACTTTGCTTCCCCAGAGACAACAGCATCAGCAAGCAAAACCTCCAGCACAGCAGCAGCGAGAGAACAGCAGACAGCACCACCATCTAACTGGGAGACTAATTCGTGCACTCCTACACACAGCATTCAAATCATCTTTAGTCCTTTTCAACCAGGCAGTTACGGTCCAAATCAAATTTGCAATCAAGCACCACCGATGAAGCGTTACAGACACATTGATCTTTGACACTCACAGCGACTCTGATTAAATACCAATCCACATTGCTTCTTACAAGCTCAATATTAAATTATACTGTAAATAAAACAATTAAATCCGACGTAAGTTATTATACGTTCATGATAAGTTCATGAAATCTAATACTATTCTGAATGTAACACTTGTTATTGTCATTTATGCATTACAAAGAGATGGCAGTGACTATGAACACGCAAAGCTACGTTCTATTCTGAGTAGCATTGATAAGATATCTTGAACAACATATTTTTAAAATCCATGAAATTAAAAAAAAGAGTGTTTGAGCTTTGCTCTCATGGTTTATGATGTCATAGAACCCCTTGATTAAATATGTTCTCATAATGCACAGCAGCCCATACATTATTTGATATGTATATACCATTGTATTTAAACAAAAAAATTACCTAAATTCTTTATAGTTGCATTGTGATAGTGATGTTGTAACATTTAAACAAACAACTTAGTGATGCAATAAAAGAACATATTTGCACAGTTTTGTTCCACTTATCTTCTATATAACACAGAAGCAACATTTTAAATGTATAATGTTTTATCTGCACTAAAGTATATCAATTATATTAAATCTAACCCTAACTGGAATAACTAGGAACATATTTTTTGTTGGTGTTTAGTTAGAATAAGTGGATTTGAAATCCAGGGTTGATATGGATAGTTCAGAATACAAAAACATTACTCAGTATAAAACTTGAATGTGGAATTATTTTAACCATATTATTTCTCCTCAATTTAGAATGTCCAGTTATGTTCCATCAATGCATCAACTACTCATAACAGCTCAGTAGAACTGATGATCAGTGAGTGTCCTCCAATTCCACCAGCAAGCCCTGACCATGCAGTCATGCCTTTACCAAGTGAGCCCCTCACAATTATTTTATAAGTAGAAATGATCTGATACTTTATACTGGAGCATATTAGGCTCTAAAAGGCACTACACAGGTAAAGCACTCTGGACATGAGTGATGTCAGTTTCAAAGCAGACTATCGCTTCCATAATGCATACCTCCACCCCCAACCCCACCCCCACCCCCACCTCCCCACCTCCCCAACACTCACACACACATACATTAAGCTAAAGAACCCTTTGTTAAAGCTTTAAATGCTCCAGAGTAAACCCAAAGAAAAGCTGTACACATTATTCATTATTATTGCAGGATAACTGATGACAGGATAATAACAGAAGTCTTATATCATCTGGTCTAATAAGGTCAAAAAACTATACATACATACATAATTGCTTAAATGGAGCATGTTCTGTAGTATTCCATCTGTAGCAATTTTTGTCTTTACTGCAATAATAAATTACTAGTAATTGCAACTAATTAGTAATTACTGGACCTGACAGGGTATTCCTATAGCCTGTATTTAGATAACAATTTGCTCTATTGAAAAAAATGCTTTTGATAAATAAGACAGCAAAGTGAAATTGTATAAAGGATGTACAATAATCAACCCATGTTTTTTTTTCTTCTTATAATTGTAATTCATTAAATTTGAAATAATGCTTGAGGCACAGATAAGGCAGTGTGCACTTATGAAACTCTAATAAGGAACCAGCAAACCAAACATGTTTGTGAAATAATTATGCTCGTCTACTGCCGTACAGCATAATTAATAGTAGACAAAACCAAACCAGATAACTGCAGACCAATAAGCCTGACTTCTATTATATGGAAACTTATGGAAACTATAATAAGATCCAAAATGGAAAATTACCTATATGGTAACAGTATCCTGGGAGACAGTCAGCATGGTTTTAGGAAATGGAGATCGTGTCTAACTAACCTGCTTGATTTATCTGAGGATGCAACATCAACAACAGATCATTACAAAGCATATGACATGGTTTATTTAGATTTCCAGAAAGCTTTTGGCAAAGTCCTGCATAAAAGATTAATTCTCAAACTGAACACAGTAGGGATTCAAAGAAATGCATGCACATGGATTAGGGAGAGGTTAACATGTAGAAAACAGAAAGTACTGATTCGAGGAGAAACCTCAAAATGGAGCGAGGTAACCAGTGGATTACCACAGGTATCAGTATTAGGTCCTCTGCTCTTCCTAATCTACATTAATGACTTAGATTCTGGTATAGTAAGCAAACTTGTTAAATTTGCAGACGACACAAAAATAGAAGGAGTAGCAAACACTGTTGCAGTAACAAAGGTCATTCAAAATGATCTAGACAGCATTCAGAACTGGGCAGACACATGGCAAATTACATTTAATACAAAAAAGTATAAGGTACTGCACGCAGGCAATAAAAATGTCCATTATAAATACCATATCAGAGATACTGCAATTGAAGAAGGAATCTATGAAAAATATCTAGGCATTTATGTTGACTCAGACATGTCTTCATCTAGACAATGTGGGGAAGCTATAAAAAAGGCCAACAAAATGCTTAGATATATAGTGAAAAGTGTTGAATTTAAATCACCTCATCAAGAATATTGTGCTCAGTTCTGGTCACCTCACTACAAAAAGAATATTGCTGCTCTAGAAAGAGTGCAAAGAAGACCGACCAGAATTATTCCTGGTTTAAAAAGCATGTCATGAACAAAGAAGACTACACAGGGATCTGATTTACACATTCAACATTCTAAAAGGTATTGACAATGTCGACCCAGGGGACTTTTTTGACCTGATAAAAGAAACAAGGACCAAGGGTCACAAATGGAGATTAGATAAAGGGACATTCAGAACAGAAAATAGGAGGCACTTTTTTACACAGAGAATTGGCGTAGTCTGGAACCAACCAAACCCAGTAATGTTGTTGAAGCTGACACACTGGGATCCTTAAAGAAGCTGCTTGATGAGGTTCAGGGATCAATAAGCTACTAACAACCAAATGAGCAAGATGGGCCAAATGGCCTCCTCCTCTTATGTCCTCTTATGTTCTTATGTTGTAAAGACCAGTCTCTGTGCTTATGCTCTGACACAAATACGGTAAGAGAGACAGGATCATCTAAACAAATGAAGATTTATACAGAGTTTCATGACATCTTGCCTGTTTGATGTTTTACATCAAAGGAGTTACACAGGTAAGGACATGACATCAGATTCCTTTGACCTCCTTAAATGAGTTATTTAAAAACAAATAAAAACAGTAGGAGAAGAATGCAGAGAGCCAGAGTGAATCAGGAAAATTAAAAAGTGAACTTGACAGTAAAAAAAATAGTGAGGATGAAAAAGTCAACAATATAATTTCTTTACAGAAAATAATGAGCCTGCTTAACCTGATACATATAAAACAGATAGAATGAAATAGACAAGTAAGTACACAGTTTCAGGGTTGACTGGTAGAACTGTTTGTCATTTTACTAGTCACTTGGCAGGAAAAAAACTAAAGGACTTATTTATTTATGTATTAGAAGTTTTGACCCATTCAAGTCAACCCTTCTTTTTAAAACTCTGTCAGAAATAATAACAGGCAATATATAGATTGCTGTGGTAATTAAAAAAAAATGTTTCCCATGCTAAAATTGAAGTGCATGATGCTTCGAGTGTACAAAGAGATAACAGTCTTCAGTCAAGTGGGTAAAATTCAAGATGAAGCTGAGTGAAAGGGAGTTGTATCCAGGTACTCTGGATGCATCCTCTAGTTATAGCTTTTATATGACCGGTGCTTTGGTCTTTCTTTGTTTTAAGGTCTTGGTTATATATTTAAAAAGTCAGTGAATTGCTGCTTCTACTGAATCAGTGATTTGGTTGTGCGACAGGCTGCTGCTGCCAAGCGGTTAATGGAATCTTTAAGGACTGTCAATAATTCATGTCCACTCTATAAAATCATCATCTTGAAGGCAGTAAATGCTGTTCTACACTATGCTTGAAACTAGAGGCAAACACCTTGTCATGCTCACATCAAGTAGCTGTAGTAAACTCTCCTTACATATAAAGTACAAATAGATGGGGTTGCTTCAATTAATAACCATATTTTTATTCATCACTACATGTCCGCCCAGCCGTCAAGCAACCAAATTAACATGAGACTCAACGTCCCAGGGATCATGTAACAATTACTAATTTAGAACACTGTTAGGGAGTGTCCATCAACGTATAAACATGTATGCTCCTTAAAGTTAAAAGTTAAGGAGTCCTTCGAACTTAGAATGCAGTTAGGGAGTGTCCATCAACATACTGTATAACAGTAGCCCAAAGTTGAATTCTTTTTTTTTTTAAAGTATGAAAAACTCACAGCCCTCGTCTCATCAACCATTGGTCTAGTACACAGAGTTCCAGTCACTCAGTTGGACACGAACGAATGAAGTGATTACAAGAGCTGAGAAAATAAACATAAGGCAGCTTGCAATGCTTTGCTGTGGTGAGTTTTCAACCAGCTAGACATTTTCAATAGGAAAATCATCTCAGTAGGTACTTGGGTCTTGGGGTACCTGTGACTACTGCTGACTCAACCCCTTGATCAACAGCAAGTAAAAAAGCAATAAGAAACATGGATCAAAAAGAAGCTGCCAGAAGCACAGAAGTGCTGTAAATTAGAATGAAAAACTCTGAACCATAACTGTAGCAGTTGAAAGAAGAAAAGAAAAACGATTTGTGGTCCTTCAATTCTATTTAATTTATATTCCTAGTTGCATGTGTGTTTGACCTGTCAGATGTTTCCAGATTTGAAGAACATTGTTATTTTACTGATTGTACAGTATAATCCTAAAGCTCTTCAGTGGCAGAACAGATCGAGATCTTAGCCAAAGGGAAGCTCACACCAGTTAAGAGTAAATAGCTTCAAATGCTATTAGCACTGTCCCTTTTTGTCTATTTATATGACATTTGCAATCATCTGAATTGTTTTGAGAGCTGCAGCAAAAAATAGGGATTTCTCTGCTGTAGCCTTAGATGTTTTGAGAAGAGTCTAGGCAGGGACAGATGTTCAGTTCTTCCTGTCTTGCTATTCGGTTTCCTATTAAATTATCATAGACATATACTGTATACATAGCTTTCCATCAGGTACTGGGAATAGCTGTATTTCAATACTATCCCGATGCTTATAGGGGGTTGTGTACTAAAGGTCAGATCAACAAAAGGGTCTGTAGAATGGTCAGAACCAGGTCCTTCTAGCACACAGTTGATTATGGTTACCTGACAGACCCTTTTGTAGTTCTAGCTCATATTATATGTCTGTGGAAACCCTGGTGATAATTAGGAACAAGTAAGTCAATAAATAAAGCAGCTAGAACCATAGTACATCCTGCTATGAATGTTGCTCACAGACAGAATTAAAACTCACCACCATTAAAATGAGTGTTTACAGGCATGACAGTTTAGCAAAATAGAGCTTACATTTGTTTGGTTTAATATTCACATTTCTTTGATTCGTTTATTTAGGCTTGTATGTGCAATTTTAACATACATATCATTTTAAGCATCTCTTCAGAAAATGTAAATAAAATATCCCCATAAAGCATTACTGTGCAATGTTGCTTACTCTGACCTGTCCGTAAGCAGTGTCGCTATGGTCACATGTAAACTGACCCCTTAGTGATCAGGAGGGCGTGCACAAAACTTACATACAATAGAGATTATTGATAGACAGGTGGCTTAACATCCCGTCAGTCACGTAATGGCCTCCTGTAGTGCCTGTTCTTTTAACATAGCCTTTATTTACATACTAAATCTGTATATAATAGTAATGTATTTTAACTTTGAATTGTTTGTGAAGTGCAAATAATAACTTTGACAGTGAAACCTGCCAGAACTGGTTGAATAAATGTTAATGTTTAGCAGCTAATATAAGATGTTGTAATTTTTGCACTGTACTCTAGCTTAGTATATAGAACAAGAACTTAATTATATCAGGGTGTTCACTATAATAGGGTTTGGCATTATTCTGTATCACAATAATGATAAAACGGCAAATTTGAATTGAACATCAATATATAGTACTTTTATGAAGATTCCTTCACATTGATCAACATTTAAATTGTATTGTGACAAGGTACTCATGTCACATATGTGCATCACACTCAACTACCGTTCTCTCTCCTCTTCTTGTCCCACCCCATGGCAATCAATACACACTCCTGATTCGTTGGTACAGTACTCCCCTGACCTCCCAACTGCCACTTAATAGGCTCTCGTTAACTGTCAGTAAATGTACTCTATTCAAGCCTCAAAACCACAAGAGCTTATAGTGCTGCAGATCAGAGCCTCTCACAGGGCCACTTCTAAAATGCCTTGGCTTAAATCATGTAATAAAATATTGCAGCATTTGTAAAGCATAGTATTATTAATAAAGGCCATCCTTGTATAATTGCCGCCCTCATTTAAGGGCTGCAGTCATTTCAAACAATTTAAAATAAACGTTGTGGCGCCAAATTGAAGTAATACTGTGTGTGTATATTTATATATATATATATATATATATATATATATATATATATACAGTATATATATACACAGTTGTACTCAAAAGTTTACATATCCCAATGGAAATGTATAATTTCTAGACATTTCTTGAAAAGAAACAATTATAGGAAAAATGTTGTGCAGCAAAAGTTGCTTTTGTGGATGAGGAAAAAAAGTTACAAGAAATAGATGTCTACAATTATTTATTTCAGCAATCTTTTTGCAAAACTCCAAAAACGCTAATTCAAAAGTATTCATACCCTGACAAGGAAAAATTAAATTAATAGCTAGTTGAGGCACCTTTAGCAATAATAACCTCTTTTAAACAATTTGGATATTTGTCAATGAACTTTCAGCATTATTCTTTACTGATTTATTTTACCATTGTTCAAGTTCATTCAAATTCCGAGGACTTCTCTTGTGCACAGCCTTCTTCAACTTATACCAAAGTTTCTCAATCAGATTTAGATTGGGACTTTGACTAGGCCATTCCAGAACCTTGATTGTATTCTTCTTTAACCATTCTGAAGTAGATTTTGATGTGTGCTTTGGATCGTTGTCATGTTGGAATGTCCAGTTGTGCTTTAAACCAAGTTTTAAGTGGAGGTTTTCAGACGATTGGCCAATATCTTTTGGTATTCTATGGAATCCATTTTACCATGTATTGGAACTAGATTTCCTGTGCCATTAGAGGAAAAACAGTCCCATAGAAAGATATTACCACCTCCATGCTTGACAGTAGGTATGGTGTTCTTTTCTTTGTACACCTCAACAGACTTACTCCAAACGTAACAACTATCAGCATGCCCAAATAGCCTGATTTTTTTGTTTCATCACTCCACAAAACCTTTGACCAGAACTCATATCCATCATTCAAGTGTCGTTTTGCAAACGATTGTCCTTTTGACATTTTCCTAAGAGTGGCTTTGTCCTTGGCCTGCGACCATTGAGTCCTTCAGCATGCAATACTCGGCCTACGGTTGAAATGGAAACCCCAGTCCCACTTGCAGCCAATTCACTTTGAATATCTTTGGCAGTCAATCTCAGATTGTTATTAACCTTCATCACAATTCTTCTACTTGTTCTTGGTGAAAGAACCTTCTTTCTTCCAGACAAAGGGAGTGTTGTGACAGTACCATGAGTCTTGTTCGTCTTGATAATACAAAGAATGGTTGAAATTGAGAGACTCAAATGCTTGGAAATCTTCTTGTATCCTTCTCCAGCTTTATGACAATAAATAAGTTTTTGCCTAAGGTCTTCAGATAACTCTTTACTTTTTCCCCTATTGAGTTATTGGTAATGATAGCAATCATCCTATGCCTAACCCTTTTATAATCTCTAAGAATGTTCACCTACAATCCAGCATTTTCTAGACTTTTCTAGAATTAGGTTTTGCATTATCATATTGAAATTTTTAGCACCTTATAGACAATACTATCATAGCATCAAAGAGTATGAATACTTTAGAATTAGCATTTTTGGAGTTTTGGAAAGAAATGCTGAAATAAATAATTGTCTATTTCTTGTAAGTTTTTTTCCTCATCCACAAAAGCAAAACTTTTGCTACAGAAGATTTTTCCTATAATTATTTGTTTTCAATATATATTTACAGTGAATAATAGGGGAGTAATGTGATAGATATGGAGTTGAACCAGCTCACTGCTCACTTGCACAGGGCCCAAGGATATTTATTGAATACCTGTCTGTTTCTGTCAACACCTTGCCAATTAAGCTAAAACTGCACTGTTGAAGTCGCTCGAAATAACAGTATATATAGTATTTATTATATTGATATTATATATAGTTGTAGTCAATATAATTATAGGAAAAATCTTTTGCAGCAAAAGTTTTGTTTTTTGTAGATGAGGAAAAGAAAGAAATAGATTTCTACCATTATTTATTTCAACAATTTTTTTGCAAAACTCAAAAAATTCACACATTATGAATCATAAATGTATTTATTAGCAAATCAGAGATTTTTCAGTTTTAATGGAAAACTCCCAACCATATATCTGTATTATCAAAAAGATCACTTCAAATAGGGACCAAACAATTCAGTCGCAGTGAGGGGTTGTTCCATGCAGATAAGACACTACAGAAAACGTAGATGCAGCTAAAACATGAGTAAGCACTGTATTTTTTGCAAATTATTTTATTATGTAGGCACAGTGGACATAACTCGAACAGTTGTTCAACAAGACCCTCAGCTAGCTTTTCATAATACTGCTCTGAGGAGCTTGCAGGCTCCCCTTAAATAGCCGTTAGCCTGCCAAAAACATCTCAACAATGTAGTAACCCCAACCAATCACAGCCCCCGGTCCCTTGTTTCTGCCCAGGTGCACCCCTCCATCCCCAGAATCTCTTGGATCCACTGAATCCCCTGGCCACACTGGCGAGTGGTCACCCACTTTACAGGCACCAGCTCTATTTTCTGTTTCTCACAGCAACACTGGCACTTGGAAAAATGTGTATGTTTATGCAGGGCTGCATTGAGTATATCTGCCAAATCCTTGTAGCTGATCACTCGTTCTCAGGAACAAGCAAATCAGATGCTAGAGCTGCACATACTATATGAACTCGATAGTAAAGGGATATTTGAGAAGAGAGTTTTATAGCAAATCAGAGATTTTTCAGTTTTAATGGAAAACTCTCCAACTATATATCGGTATTATCAAAAATTTCACTTCAAATGGGGACCAGACAATTCAATCACAGTGTGGGGTTGTTCCATGCAGGTAAGACACTACGGAAAACGTAGATGCAGCTAAAACATGAGTAAGCACTGTATTTTTGTATCACTAACAACATTCTTTTTAAGATTGTTATGTGTTGTTGCAGAAATTAAGTTCAGTCCAGCGAAAAGGGTTATAACATGTTTAAAGAAATTAGGTAGAGCTGTAAATCTGGATAGCGGCACCAAAAAGAGTAATCCAAGCTATATTTGCTAGATCGCCTATGTCATGTTAAAGTGTTTTTTCAATATATATATAAATATATATTTTAAAGACAGCAAAAAAAACTTAAGTTAGGGAGCACCACAGTGAATTGTTTTCATTAGTAAAATATTTTACATGGGTATAACATCAATTCATTTAAAGTTTCCCCCATTTTTGGCAAACAGCAGTCTTGTTATAAAGAAATGTTTGAGAGTGTTTGGTTTTGGGTTTGGGTATGACACTTCAAAGAAGTTACATTTGTTTAAAGACACTTTCTTCCTATTGAAAGTATTGAACTATTTTGAATGACTGCATCCTTTTTCACTAAGACAAAAGACTTTTCATCTTTTGAGGCATCTAGAAACAAGTAAGCACCAGACACCCGAAGAAAGGGAGTCTTCCACTTCATTTAAAACTCATTAATATTCTTCACACCAGTGGCTCTTTCACGGAAAAGGGTTAAATTAAGGGACCCGCCCCTTCTACTGTAATGGAATGCTAGTCAACACGGTTTACATGGTCAATGCAACCAGGAAGAAAGCACCAATACTGACCTTGTTACTTTATAATGAGAACAACATGGGATTTATACATTCTTTACTGCATTTTTATGCAATTGCTAAACAGCTAAAACACACGATTAATACACGAATCAAAATGTTTCTTTCCCACAAGCGTAAGGAAGAAAAGGTTAAAGGACTGTAAAAGTGTTTACACTGTGTGGTTAGTAGCTTTTTGAAGTATTATATACTTTCCTTGTACTTTTCCAGATATACTGTACACATTTAACTTTTTAAGAAAATGTACTAGTTAAACAAAAAGGATGCAGATGATTTATTTCTTCTATCACCGAGTGTTCTTTTTTTGAAAATAGAATAAAGAAAAATTGTATTCAAGATTGTAAGCAGTGTAATGGATCTCCTCCTACCATCTCATGAGTTAATAATACCAACATGAGCATAAGACACGGACTTACCTGTCGACTATGGAGCTTGCTCTTCAGTTGAATGGCAATGTTCACCTCTGAACCTCATTTCCATTCAATGTAATGGGCTGACAGTACATAACTACAATGTTTCTAATTTATGATTATGACCACCATTTTATAAAAGCATTATGGTACCTCATGATGTGCAGATAGTGCCCCCTGCCATTGTGATATTTGCATAATACATAATATATACGTAGTAATTTATTTATAACAAACAAGGCATCATACAATAGAACCTGATTAAATTTGTTAAACTTTATTACAGTATCATCAAATTGAACCCCATTTGAGTGGTGGGATCGACTTAGTTTAGAAGGTAAGGATGTTTCCGGAAAAGTTTTAGATGGCCTATTTTATTATAATTGTTTACTTTATATTAGCTAACCGTTAACAAAAAAAGAACCGCATTTCTCATAAACGCCCCTTAAAATAAAGTGTGACTTGATATTCTTTATTGTTTAGTGTTTCTATAGTATACTTTCTATGCTATTATATGTTAACATGTTGTGTGTCTGTTTTCCTTTGACTCAAGTAAACAGATTCTGATTGTACATTACATTAATTTTGGTCCACTCATTAACTGTTATAATTACAGACAATTAAAATGATTTTACCTTGTAATTCAGTGCAATATCTTGTCCAGAGAAAGTGAAATAGAAAAAATTGATGGGGGAAAAAATGAATAATGCTGTTCTAAAAAAACACATTTGTAATGTCCACTGAGCAGGTAACAATGACCTGCTTTGCAAAACACAGCAACCAACAATCAGCAGTATCACAGACAATGTCTTATGAAACTGGCAGGCTTCCATGTGCTGTCCCAGAATCCTCTCTTCCCGAGACTGGGTTTGACAGTTAAATAATATAGCCTGCTGGGTTTCAAAGAAGCGTTTTCAATACTCGGTACAAAGATTATGTGACATGTCATAAAATGGCTGACTGTGTCTTCACAACCAGCCACAAAAGTGAAGGAAGAACAAAAGCTTGAATGAAAACACCTAGACTTTTTACCTAGTACAAAAGGTGGGCATTAGTCATTTTATAACAGGCTTTTATAGCAGTTAATTACATATAAATTGGAGAAAAACATAGTAACAAACTCCTCTTTTTTCCACATTTGCTTAGAATGGAAATTCTGCATGCAATGTGAAATGACAGGTCCTTACAAAAGAAAAGAAGAAAAGTGAATAACAAACCCAGTGGACATTATAACCTGTGATGTTTCTAAAAGAGCAAAAATGTCACAAAATAAAGAAAATGAATTCATATATAAAAGCAATATATACTGAATAGAAAAGGATTTTTGGAGGGAATATTGTTGATTTATCCAGAGTCAAAAGCTCCAGGAACATCCACTCTTCCATGTGCATCTATAGAGGAACTTGATCCTAACCTTAAACCACAATTTTACCCCAAACCTTTCCCAACCTAGTTACAATCCTTAAAAGTTTTTTTAATTGAGCCCTGTGTATCAGAGCCATCACTCAGAGAGTTATCCATCCATACAACTCACTTCCAGAGATAACAAAGAAAAACAACTCATTGCTCATTTACTGATAGATTCCTATTTGGAATTAACAAGATAACAGGCCCTACTCAAAAAACTTCAAGGACTGTTTTATGATGAGTGTTTATAAACATTCTCTTGAGACTAAACTAACAAAACTAATCAACCTTTCATGAATGCAAACCTGATAGAATTAATAATGGCCTTAAAAACGTCCTTAACAAACCATTTCTTAAAACTAAATCAAGCCCAACATCACTAGTAGAACCTTGGTGTATTTCGGTGGGCTGGAGCCAGGACTCCTCCCCTGAGTCAGCCCACTAAAATATCTGTCAGTCAACCTTTAATTACTTGTCAGTCACGCTATTTAAATTGTAGCCATCTTTCTTGCAAACCCAATCTTAAAACAAACCTTGTTTTCAATCGGTTTAAAAATGACTACTCACCCAAGGCAGCTTTCGTTTTCAACTGACTCAGATGAAGATTTTTTTTCTCCTTCTGGCTGTCTTCCTTCAACAAATAATCCACTGAAAAACTTTCAAAGAAATTTGACAATTTGACAATGCGCCTGCTTCAACCTCTGCTTACACAGCTGTGCCTGCTGCCATTCCTCTTTGCTGCTCTAAACGCATTAGACCTCAGGGTGATTCTCCAGCGCAACTTTTTTACAAAGATTGGCCCATCGACAAACTCGTGGAAGCTCTTTTCAAAAAAGGATTGCCCATTGAAACAGGGAGCGATCAGGCTGCTTTATTTGTTTCATATTGCAAATCCATATCGGCCGAGCCTGTCTTTCCTTCTCAAAAGTCTAAGCAGAGATCAAAACTAGTCAGTTCACGCTCTGCCCCTGCGACATTGCAAGCTTCTCTCACCTCCGATTCAGCAAATACAACCCCTCTGTTTTCAATTCCACCTGATCCTTCCTCCGATTTGCGTTATCAGATTTTTAACGATATCAAGCAACTCATTCATCCTCTTTCCTCCACAGTTTCTACAGTATCTGATCACCTGGATGCACTTGATAACAGAATCACTCACTTGGAACCAGCAGCCATTTCATCCTCATCAGGGACACCAGCAGCAGTGCTCTCCTGTCCTGCTGCTTCAGCCACACCCACACCTGCTCTTGAGCTGCCAATCTTCACTCTAGCAACTGCCTCTAGTTCAGGATCCTTTTCTTCTTCAGTAGTTCACCACCACTCTATCTCTCCTCAACTGAGATGCAATATCATTGAAGGTAAAGATGTTTATTTAGTTTCAATACTTATTTCAACTTCAGAATTTCTGGATTACAGGGTAGTTGACTGTGGAGATCTGTCTGTTACTCTAAAATCTCGGGATCCTCGGTTGTGTAAAAAATTCACTCTTGGTGAATTTGTGTTTGCATTTTCTGTTTTTCACAATGTCATTACACTGTATCTCTAATAACACTGGCAATGCTCTTTCTAGTTTACAGATCACGCAATTCAGATGTCTGGCTCCCTCAGCTCTAAACTTTCCCTCTACCTATCCCTCCATCCAGAGAACTGGTTTTCAACTAAAATTTACATTTGCAATCTTCTGTCTTCAGCTCATTCTAAAGCTGTTCTTCCTCCCCAATTGCATTCTCCCATCAACCATCAACCAGTCCTTCCTCAGCGGTGGAATCTTACATTCGTTCTTCTCTCATCGATATTATTCCACTAAACAAAGTATTGCTAGCATGCCCAGAGTGGGGGCCATCTCTCCACCACCAGAGGTTTCCTCCAACAAAGGCAGGGTTTTTCCTCTCTGTCGAGAGGTTAGATTAGTTAATCTACTGAATATATATATATATATATATATATATATATATATATATATATATATATATATATATATATATATATATAATTGTAATTAATCAAATGTTTGTAATTGATCACTAACTTTCTTTTCTAACTAACTTTCCTAACTAACAATTTTCTATCTTCTTTGCACTGGTGGCACAGTTGCGGGAAGCCGGGGGTCCATTGCCCTACAAGGGGACCCCTGGCCAAATAACTTTAACTATATTTTGTTTTCCATTCTCCTGCTAATCTGTTCATTTGCACCTGTGCCAGTCTCCCCCTTCGGAGAGCAAGCTGCTCCCAACTTTCGAGCTAGTCATTTGACTCAATTATCAAAGGTGGCTCTTACAGCTGGGGGGGGACGGGACCCTGGCCCTCTTTATGTGTTTATTTCTTATTCTCTTTTCCAGTGCTTTTGTTCTCCCTGCATAGATCACGAGGCTCTCTCTCGACTAGATGATTCAGTAAGCCAGGGAGACCTTGGTTCATCCTCCTATCCTTCCTTAGTTTCCCCTTGGGGGAAGTCCTCGCTTCCCGGCCTTGGAGGTCGATCGATTCGGCCTCACCTCAGCGAGGGAGGTTCTCCAAGTAGTCAAGGGAAACCCCTGTTCTGTTACTAAGTCACAAGCACTTTGTCTTTATTCAGTAGTCCCTTTCACAGGCCTGTCTACTGCCTTGTGAATATCTTTAATAGTTTGTGCTAATTAAGAGTTACTTAATGTAGTCAACTAATGTGTCCGTTTACACTTAACCAATGAAGAACTGGATGTTATTTTTTATTACTAAAATATTATTGAGGCTTTAAGAGTCTGCTTAAGATTCCTGTGACTGAAGGCCTGGAAAATCTGGTATTGTGATTTACAAAACCTGCATTGTTCCTGTACCATATGATCATTCCCTTTATTTGATGTACAAATGCGGTTCTGTCATTTTCACCCTGAGCTTGTACTGTTGTTCACTTTGGTACTGATACTAAAGCCGGAAATGGCCAGTTGTATACAGACAGTCCTTCACTGTCGTTGATGTGCATATCGGGTTCCTTACAGGTAATGGGCTGTAGTGCAAACACAGCATCCTTTTTATGTCTTTTTGTTCATTTAATTATTTCTAATTAAATTGAATAAAAATATACATTGTTTTTCGTTTGCTACATCTAACGAGACAAGCATTTGCCTCAGCTATAGTAATATCATGTATTATAAAAACCTTCTGTGGACCTATCTGGCATTCTCAAATAAAACACTTCTTTATTATTGTTACATCAAACATGGAATGACTCATTTGCAAATGAATGTCCTTTCATTCTTGTGAAATTGCGAAGTGTGCCCTTATTTGCATGTGTTTGTTTCCGTGTTAGAGTGGTTACCAGCTTTCTACAGCTGGTGTGGGCTATGCTTAGTACCTGCTACTTACCACAAAACCTGGCACTTAATGCAACTAGTTACAGACTTGATACTGAATCCTAAAGACAGCTAGTCCCCACATAAGAAGTCTTGGGTAAAAACAATGTACATTAATGAGTGCTTGAAGATGTCAGTGAACTTTATGCAGCAAGGTTTCATAGAGAAAATGTAGCTTATGGATATATGGTGTTATAAAGTGAGTAAAAGTATATTCCATTTTTCTCTTCAGCTCCAGTAGAAGTATGCCATGTATGGCCCTTCTGTCATGCATCATGTGACCATATTAGGCAAACCCACATTTAATCTAACCACTGATGACATCAATGTTTATTAAAAGCCAGTCAGGTTCTGCATAGATCGGTCATTATGTTACAAAGTTGCTGCCCCCAAACCTAACAAAACATTAGACTACTGAAACTAGTTTTAAAGAGAGATAAGAAATTCAAGAATCCTAAACATTCCAGACCAAAATAAAATGTAAAAAAGTATTTTAAAAATGTCTTCACATTTATAATTATTTATAATAGAATGAATATCCTCTGTAACAGCCATTACCTGTAGATAATTGACCTTACCTTTAGCTCGAGCTCGGTAATGCACACTGTGTTGATAAATAATGCTTAATTATCCCCTGACCATGTAATGAATTGGCATTGCAGCCCAGTGAATTGAATGCAAAGGCGAGGACTGGATGCAAACCGCAAACTATACATCTTACCATTCAACTAAAGAACCAGCCCTGTAGTCATCACCAGGGATCCTAGGAATCTGTTTGCTACTGAATAACACGGAAAAACGCAGATTTTCTATGTTTTCAGAGATATTTTAGTTTTACATGCAATGCTTTTTTTGTTTGTTTGATAATAACCAAATCAATACATGTATAATAGATCAACATTACACAGGTAACTTTGATTTAAATATACGTAAACAAACCTGTCAAATAAAACTGCTGCAGCTTTATTTTAGCAATAGCGGATGACGAAGACTAACTCAGAGTTGAACTAACAAGAATTTTTTTTTTACAGGGAACTTTTTGTAATGTTTGAAGTGAAAAAAAAGTAAGTTTGTTTGTTTTATTGATTAATGGCGCTGGTGGAATTAGAATTTGAAAGTGTAACCATTTTTATTTTATTTATTATTTAGCAGACACATTTATCCAAAGCGACTTACACGTGTTACACTGTAATACAAGATTACAGTTCAAGAATAATTAAAGTTATAAACTAAAATATAAAATAAAGATCCACAACAAGTGTAACAAGAACAACAATAAATACTTCCTATGTTAACTGTTACGCAATAGTACTGTTTGTGTGTCTTATAATGTGGCAGGGAAAACTCATTTTAGCCCTTTTATTTTACTCGCAGAATAACGCAGATTTTTCTTTTTTATTGGATTATTTCATTTTTTTATTGTGGAAAACTACGATCCCTGGTCATCAGCCACTAGGACAGCCATTAGATTTTTTTAAATTATTATATATTTTTGGGTATAAGCTTCTTTTAGTGCAGGGTAGCTTTTTTTGACGAAGTTGCTTGTAGTACCACTAACATTGTTAATTCCTATAGTTATTCAGGTAATCACAAGGAAAATGTCCATTCTCTGGTTGCAATTTGGCCTAAGTACTAGAAAGCCATTTAAAGTTGGTCATTTGGATTAGTAGCAGGTTTCACACTTTGAGCTCAGAATACCACTACAGCTGTTAGCTCCATTATCTGGAAACATGAACTCAATACACAAGTGCATCAAGCAGTGCCATTAGTCTGTGTGAATTGTAGGTCATGCCTTTGAGCAAATGCTTATGGCTTCAAGGAATTAGACAGCCTGGTTTAAATTCCAGCAGTGCATTTTCAAAATCAAATGCACAGTCACCCAGAAATGTTCTTTTTTATATAAACTACAGAATGACTCTGTTTTTGTATTTGTACTCTTAACAAAACTGACAGGACTTGCCTATTCTGAACAACTTCAATGGCTTTAGGCACATAAGACTCGTCACATCACAAGGCAGATATTCAGAGCACACTTTCTAAAAGGTGGCAATTTTCCATGTATATATACTCTAGTCACACTACCTAAATAATGACTATTGGATACAACATAACAGACTGAAAAAAACTCTTTAAATAACTCTTTTAGGTGGTGTAAGGGACATATTTCATTTTTCATGCATTTAGTTAAATTACAACTTTAAAAGCGTATCTCTTTAGAATAAAACGTGATTTTTGGTGCATTTACCCAATTTGTAAGATTTCAACATCTTTTGGTGGCAAATTCTGCTTTGCACATAAAAGGCAGGAACATGTTTTGCCATAATAGTGATAATAATAAATAACACAGGAAATGTAATTGAATTGTATGGTAATTAATTACATTTGTTCAGGTACTTTTCTTTATCAGAAAATCTGATCTGATGGGTAAGTAAAATGCATCACACTTAACAGGCTTTCAGCCAGCTAAGGCTCAAGCACAGTCATCGTACACACAGTGTCCCCATGTCAAGCTTATCCCGGAACAGATCTGCTGTTGAAACAGTATTATGATTTCAGATCTGTAGAGTACCAGTGGCTAGAATAACACAGTACATCTCAAGGCAACCCTTAAAACTACCATTTCTGCATTGCATGTCAATTGATAGATAAATACAACAATCTATCTGTCACATTAAACTTTTTTTAACAATTTAGTGCAGTTTTTGCTGACTCCTGTTTCACAAACAGAACACTGTTCTATGAACACTGAAGACTTCTAAAGAGGTACAGCAAATCTAAATCCACTCAACACAGCAGACTGCTATTGCAGTATAGGGAAAAAAAACTCACCTCAACACAATTAAACTGCATTATGACCCTTCTTATATTATTTTGGAATGACATTCAGACTATATAATTTGTTATAGTAAGTAAGTTTTGAAGGTTGTCTAATTGCTAACTCAGTTCATTTTTTTTTTTTTTGCTTTATTTTAAGTGGCACAGTTTATCAGCCATTAACAGGTACCTTACTAACATATTGACAAATGTTACTCATTTTAATAGTTAGTTAATAGTTACTCATTTTAATAGTTAGTTTACTTATTTATAAACTTCTAAAAGGTATAATAAAATCAATTAAAATCTAATTCGCCAAACATGACTACAGTTACATCTTTAAAAGTGCCTTAGAAAAAGATCTGGTTGACTTTGCAGTTAGTAATCCTGAAGTAGGGATCTGATGCTTGCAGAACAGTTTCAGCTTGTTTTATTGTTAGTTTAAAAATATTTTTGAAAACAAAACCAAACATGGTCCATGGCATTTCATATACCATATTAAAGAGATAATAACCAACGATTTAAAAAAAAACATTCTCTTGCCTTAGCATAATGGTCTTCTATGGGTGGTTTAGTTTACTAGACTTTATTTTCACTTTTAATGAAGTCAATTTAACTTACCACAAGACTGTAAATTCACTCCCTCTGTACAGGTATTAGGACCTGAAACATGAAACTCCCTTTGCTGCATATTTAGGTGGTGTCAGTGGGACCCTAATACCAGGGTAACAAATCTTCAGTGCGCTGGTAGGATGAAAGATAAGGAATTTAACAGAAATGTTAATGTGTGTTGATAACATGTTTTCAAAAGCCTTGGTTAATCCAGGTTAGTACCCTAGATTTTGCAGGGGGTCTAATTTCCATATTTACAAGACATTTATGATGTTAGTATTCTAAATTTATTCCGATGGCTACACCACCACATGCCATGGTAAAAATCAGCTTCAAAGAATATATTTCAAACCCAAAATACTGCTCTGAGATTCCTTAAACAGTGTGGTCATTTGAAATGAATTAAGTATGTAAGAAAAATCTACAAATATGTTATAAAAATAAGACAGTTATTTATAACAATAGAAGGCTATTGCAATACAGTGTTATAAGAACGTGCAACTAGGAAATTGAAAGAATCCTTATAATGACTATATACTAGATGTGAAGCTTAACATTAGTGATGTATCATTGTCAAAACCTGTAAAAATGTATATATGTTTTAACACATAACAATGTATTTATTTTCCAAAAGACCAGCACATTGTGTAACTTTATAACCACCTTGGCCATTAATAATTACAATGAGTGTTTAAAGCACTACCATAGCTATAGTTTAAAATGATAATATTACATTTGATTTAATCCAAGCTGTGTGTTTGAAAAGGCCACTAATTGAGGGACTCTGTTAATTCCTCTGTGTGTTCTTTTGAATGGAATGCTTAACTTTCACACACCCAGTGAACCCATCCTCAGTGACAATGCAATAGTAACCCTGAATCTGCATTTACTGACCACCTAGCTTCAATTACAAGTAATCTCAACCCCCTTGTTGTATTATCCCTCCATGGCTCCTAAAGAAACATTACTTTGTGATTGTTTGCACTGCATTACTTTTAAACGTAAGTTGATAATGACTCTATGAGGAAGTGTGATTCCTACATCTCTCTAAAGAGTGTTAAAATGTGTAGATGAAAAGGTACACAAGAATGGCCAGTTAGTTGGGGGTGATGATGTTTATTTTTCTGCCCCACCGTTTGGGACAGGCGGGCAGTGGGGGGTTCAAAATACTTTCTACCCAATCAAAGTCAACATATCTTTTGAGGAGTAAATAATAGCATGTTTAATACTTCATCAAGAGCTATATCAATCATCTCTTCAGGGAATTATGTGGCAGATGTATGCTTAAGTGAGATAATGATAAACAGACAGCAGAAGGCTCCTTAAAAATCAATTTTCTTCTGGTGTTAGTAGTAATTAATGGACCTTATTGATTACAGCACTGGTGGGACTGGATGCGTCTAGTTTATTGGTATTGCTGATTTTGGCACTTGTCCAGTTTACTGTTGTTCTAATAAATCCTAAAGCTGTTTATGTGTTATGTGTCTCAGAGAGAGAGGGAGAGAGCTGCACTGTAGTGTTTACAGCAGGCTCATCTTATGGTTGAATGTGCTACATTTACCAATGATGGCCCCACTTTTCTTTGTGTTTTACATTTGCCAGGGCCCGCACATATGTTTACTTACCAGTCTTTCAACGAAAGAAATGAGTTTGCTTCTGTCACTAAGCTGCTGCCTTTCACCTTGGAGAAAATATGAAGATATTATATAAATGTACTTGTTTATATAATAGGAGGCTGTGTGGTCCAGTGGTTAAAGAAAAGGGCTTGTAATCAGGAGGTCTCCGGTTTAAATCTCACCTCAGCCACTGACTCATTGTGTGACCCTGAGCAAGTCACTTAACCTCCTTTTGCTCCGTCTTTCAGGTGAGACGTAGTTGTAAGTGACTCTGCAGCTGATGCATAGTTCACACACCCTAGTCTCTGTAAGTCTCCTGCTAAATAAACAAATAATAATAATAATAATAATAATAATAATAATAATAATAATAATAATAATAATAACATCAGAAATGACTTTTGAACAGCCTCAACTCATTGCAAAAATGGACTTTCAGTACAATTGAAATCCATTCTGTATGATCTGCACTATTAACAGTCTGTTGAGGGTAGTTTATAGGTATTATTTCTCAAAGCAAAACATGAAGCAAATACATTCTAAAAAGGGTGGGTTACAGGTATGCAACATGAAAATCCACCCTGTAAGTAGAGGTCACCCACTGTTTAAGTGTATGCACGCAGTGTTCATGTGCATTATGTAGTTTTATTCAATCGTCAAGCTCCTCAAGCCAAAAATATGGGCAAATCCTCAAAGGATTTTCTCCAAATCTTCAGAAAGCAATGTTTTATTTGAAAAAAAAAACACCATTATAATTCTAAAACAAATAACAACCAATTTAACACTATATATAAATTCCTAAGTTAAAAGGCACAGTAGTTTATATCTGATTTGATAACTTTATTGTATGTGTTTCTCCTTTCTGAAAAAAAAGTGCTAATGAACAATTACATAAGTACCGTATGTTTAAAAATCTTCTGTTCTTTATTAGATTTGTAATCAGTGACATGGATTATACTACAAAATTAAATAATAATCCTGGACTGAAGGCATTTGACCTGGAATCCATATAGTGTTTAATGTCTGCTGAAAGAAGTGACTGACAACCGACCTCATAACACATTTTCAGATGTCATCAGTCTCTCTAAAATAAATGCACTGTTGCACACTAGAAAAAAATAGACAAATCGTTAAAATTGAGGTAATTAAAGTACAGCTGATGCGAATTCACAGAAAAAGTTTTTTTTTTTATTTATTTATGGCAAAGTCCTATGCACTTTTAAAGCAACCGGGACTAGTCCCCAAAATCCCTAAAAGCCTTTGTTCATTTCTAATGAGGTAATAATCGCAACAGTGCGATTTTAGCTATCCTCAGAATCACTCATGCAACGAGCAAGACAAACGCCTGGACAGGCTGTTGTTTCTTCCATTTTTTAAATTTAAATGTAGCCTAATGATTTTCAGGGCTGTATACCGCACGTTATTAATCGTTAAAATCAAATTCTTTAGCTCTAAATAACAAAAATACACCGATTCACCTTTCTGTGTCATATCGAATTTGCACTCAAATGAAGACACAGTGTAACGTAATAGTGCAATTTATCTTCATTTATCTAATTTTACCAGACAAGACTGCACCTAACCATGGCAAGTTTCTATTAACATCGCAGAAGCTTTGCTGGGGCAAGGTCAAGATACCTTTTAAACCAGTTGTGCTGTACAATCAAACAAAAAGTCAAACGATGTTTGGTTTTTGACATTATTGTGTCGTTATACTTGCCTGCATGGGGTAACACTTTATTTACAGATAGCGGTTTCTGTTGTATATACACTAGCCTCTTAACTCGCTCTCCGATATATTATGATGACATGTTATGTAAATTATGCAAACAAAACGTTTTTCTTTTTTTCCAAAGCATAATTTCATTAGTTATCAAGTGTTTTACTCTGTGGCAATATACTGTATATATATATATGTCTTTCGTGAGATTAAATAAAATATGCCGGTGCATTTTAAAGACAATTGATGCCATATGCGTAACTAGAATGAATAAGACTTAGAATAAGAATACGAATACGAATAATAAGTATTAATAAGTCTATTGGTAATAGGCAGGTGCTGATCAATGGCTTTCAATTGTATATCATACGAATACGCCTAAACAGAACCGATAATTGAACTAAATGGATGCCTGGGCATGTATGTCACGGCCATATCTTAATATAATATATAGTCCATTTGTTTTGGGTTTTCTGTTCATTTAGAAACTGCGCACTGTTGATAAACCAACAATGATTTATTCTTCTTACATGGTGACTTTTGTCCCAACAAGTGGGCTACCTGCAAGATGCTGGAGAGATATATCAATGATTTACTGTAGGCTATTGAGAACAAAAGAAGCGTCCGGTCTTAACCGAAGAATTCTAGGGCAGCAAAGACGTTTTTTCTAGATATACTTTACATAGACCTTACGTGGTCCATGTCGAAAAGACACTTACAAATGCCCTGAAAAAAAAAGTCTGTCAATTATTTTGTATTTCTCATTTCGCCTGGAAAGTAGCTTAGTTTTTGACAAAATCGTGGATTAACAATAAACTAACTCCTCACTAGTTAATCTTAATAAAGTGTATTTTTTTGTTTGTTTGTTAGTGGGCATCCAAGTTTAACGAATTGCATATCATTTCAAAGATGTTTTTTACTTTATTGTCCGAAGGGGTATTACTTTAAGAAATTTGGAAATGCACTGATGGTAATTTTCCTACATAAATGACACCCTATTAAAATGCGTCATATGAAACAGGTATGATGCGACCTGGCAACAACAATATAGGCTACACTATAGTCGTAGGCTATAGTTTATGAATGGTCGGGTTTTTTAAGCATCCAAATATACACCTACCTATATATTTATCTGAAATCCATTATTATCTTTAATATAATTATTTGTATTGTAAATGTCAACATTGTGCTGCCAAAAATTAATTCGCTCTGGGTACATAGAAGTAGATGTACAGAGGAATAACTTCTTTTTATGAGAAAATGAACATTCTGCATTCATCTAATATTGCTGTTGCTGCTATAGCCCTATCTCGTGAAATAAATTAGTAGCATTGCAATTTTAATGAGAAGTTCTTTCAATAGCATACACAATCGGTTTTATGTACATTTATTTAAAAACACAACGCATTAAACAAGAGAAAAAGACTCAACGATATACAATGTTCATTATATAACAAACGTACACCACACTTATATCCTACTGAACAGAAAATTATATTTACTTTGTTAAAAAAAACATATAATTCCGTGCTTAAAAAAACATGCTCTTTATCTGTACCTATTTTACAAACTTCAAATGCGTTAAATAACCGCAAAACTGAATATTGGCCGTGTCTTTTATTACATTTCGCCTATTGACTGATATTATGATTAAGTCAATCGTTAGAGAAAAGTAAACAAATAAGCTTCTTTTTTTCAAGGCCACCAGGTTATACACCATACCCATTAATATGAACTTATGTGAATGTAAATTCTTTGACTTGAAGTACAGCACTGTAAAATTACGTTGAAGTTGCCATCCTAGCTCTTTGTACTTTAAATAAGCAAAATACTTTACTCGATTGTAATTTGGTGCAAACAGGTGCCTGTATGTGTAACCCTTAAAGCGCTAGCTGGTTAATTAACTGATTTTTAGAACTATACAATCGTTGAAGGGTGATGTAGGTATTCATTCTTGACAGTTTATTTCTAAGTGAATGCTAATTTTGGAACAGTCTTTTCTAAAAATAAAGTTATGTTGTAATCTATAAAACAGACATGCATATGCGTTAAAAATTGACTTTTTACATATGTGCTACATCAAGATAGATAGCAAATACTACAATTGTAATAAAATAATGGTTTATAAATATATAATACAATCAAAAATAACATGTGCCATTGTTGAGGCACTTGCACTGATACCTATTCGATTTCCCAATGATGTTCACATCAAAAACATAAACAGTGCTATACATGACATATAAATAACTGTACAGTCTTATAGTAAAACTAGCAGGAACGTCTTTTAGATTTGTAATGTACAGTTTTCTATTGATCGGTATTCTTGCCAGTTTCCTCGTCACTTTGATCGTCTGTGAAACAAACGTCGATATCACTGTCATTGCTGTTGTCACTCTTTTGCTCCTGGTCCTGGAAAATGCTCTCAATTTTATCATCATTCTTTTTAATAGTTTGCCCCGGATGTCTTGATTTAACATGCCTCTCTAGATCTCTTCGGCGGACCAACACTTTTCCACAAAACTCACACCTGTACGGGGTGTTGCCCTCCGCGTGCAGGCGGATGTGTTTGTTTAGATTGCTCGGGTCCCCAAAAGGCCTGAAACACACTTTGCATTTCAAAGGTTTGTAACCCGTATGAGTCCTCATATGTATCTTGAGTCCATATTTGCGGGAGTAGAGTTTGCCACAGTATAGGCACAGGTGCCCCTTTTTAGGTTTGCCAGAAGCCGAGGTTGTGGTGGGCATTGACTGTAACCTCGACCGGTTCTTCTCAACGGTAATTTCAGAAAGCTGTTGCGTGTGCATGGCAATCTCCCTATCAATGTTAGTAATGGTGCTCAAGTCTGGGTTGAGCGCTGGGGCACCGAAGTATGACACCGATTCTGGATACTTGATCAGATTGCTGAAGTGGAACTTCAACGGATAATAAGGAGAACTGCAGAGGAGCTCTCCGTTGTAGACGGTAAATGGCATGATGGGGATGTTACATTCTCCACTGTATGGCTTGACCCCGTCGAACTGGGGGATAGAAAACCTCTCATAATGCAGCCCAGAAGAAATCTGCGAGTAGCGAGATGGGGATAACCCCGAGTGGAGACGACTTTCTACGTGTTTAAAGGCAGACGTTTCCTCAAAGTGTGGAAATAATGGAAAGCCTTTAATGGCATTGCTGCAGGGCAACACTGGTGATATGGAATCGGTGGGGTGGCTGCATTTGGAAGGATGGCCGACCGCTAGCGACTCACTCATTGTCCGCGTTGTCTTAATGTTTCCTAAAAGTTTACTAAAACCAAGTCCGTTCTGTTTTACATTGTTATCTTCTCTGGATGCTTCCGACGATGGGAGCTTCGAAACCCCCGTTGGTTTAAAAGCCGACCGTACTCCAGGATGGAAACCCATATTGTTAAGCACTGAAGAAGTCCCACCCAGGCCAACGAGCTGCCCGTGGTTTCTCGCAGAACTGACGCTCATGTCTAATGCTCGGTCCTGCTCCCCTGGCGCCGCGGTTTTCTTCGTTATTGCTGTTTTGTTTAAAAATGGAGATGAAGGCGCTGTCCTTTTTATATGCTCAGAACCTGTCGCGTTCTGGTTATGGCCGTTTCTTAGTGGCGCAGCAATGTTCGCAATATCTCCTGATTTCGGAGATCTGCTATAATTGCCCGAGCTCCTGTCTTGTTCGCTGTTCACGACGCCCCTGCCATTGCTTAAAGCGCACTGAAAGTGGATATGAGATTTCAACGTATTGGGATATTTAAATATTCTCCAGCAGTACCAACAGATATATCGTTCTTCACCTAAAACAAAACAAGCAAAAAACAGAGATAAGTTAATGTCATAGATCACACAAATACATAATAATAAACAACAACAACTATTATTATTATTATTATTATTATTATTATTATTATTGTTGTTGTTGTTGTTGTTGTTGTTGTTGTTGTTGTTGTTGTTGTTGATGATGATGATAATACGACTACTACGACTACTACTACTACTACTACTACTACTACTACTAATAATAATAATAATAATAATAATAATAATAATAATAATAATAATAATAAATGGCAGAGGGTCGAATCGTTTGGTGTAATAGTCTTGTAATCCCTGCACTGCTATTATTTACCATTGTCCATAAAAGAGCAAATGCATGTCCAATCTGGCGTGTATAGCGCGCAGTGATTGAGTTAGGGCTGCTTTCGGTGTATGGCTCTGCAGTGGAAGTCACAACAGCTGTTGCTTGAAATCGTATGGGCGCTATAGACAATGCAGTTGGTCCATCTGTTAATGCTAAAGAATAGGAAGTGTATGTCAAGGAGTTGGAAATATTGGCCTAAGAACAGTCTATAGATGAGCTCTTCGGTATAAACCAGCGCAATGTACATGCTCTATAAACATCGCCATTCATTGCATGACAATGCCCTTTGTAAAGTTCTGTTACCACACAACACCTTTGTAATTTATTAGCCCTACAGGAGTAATGAACTGAAATTGAAAGGACAATTACGCGTGACTTAATGGCACTCGATATATTCATCTGTTTCTCTTTTTCTTTTTTCTTTTTTCTTTTTTCCATGAGTGTAGGTGTTAATTTTGTAAATAAATAAAAAAAAACTTAAAGGCTGCTGATTTTATTATCGAATGTCATTTAGTACAACGCCCCTATAATAATAATAATAATAATAATAATAATAATAATAATAATAATAATAATAGCAAACGACAGCAGTGTTAGTAAGGATGTATTACAGTTACATACGATGATCAATGTTACATTTGCGTGATTCACTTATCCTATGCATCCTCCCATAGAGCCAAACGAAAAAACGATAAACATCGAAGTTGTCTTTAAGTCTGAGGGAAATCGCTCTTTTTTACCATGCGACCTTTACAGCGTGGTCTCTGGTCGGTGGTCCAGGGTGCTTCGAGCAGGAAGTCTGAATACGTGTTTTTTTTCAGTTCTCTTTATTAGTTCGTGTATGGTGTAACTGTTTAGGTAACTTGAGTCTGCAATCATTTGTGTTATCCTATTAGCTCACATTTTAGCTACTACTGGCTGAGTTTAAGGAATAAAGCTTGTAGTTAGAGACCTTGTTGCTCCCCCACCCCTTCTCGATTTAATAACTTATTACACCTATATAAAAGGACAGCGGGGGTCATTTGCATATATATATATATATATATATATATATATATATATATATATATATATATATATATACACACACACACACACTATAATATCCTTCTATCCCTCTGCCTGCAGATAACGAATGTGACCATTTAAATCAATTATTTGCTAGACTGAGCAATCATATCACTTTCGTGAGTTCATGAAATGTAGACATTCTCCAGGACAGATCTAGATTTTACATTTCGCACATACATTAAAATAGCAATAAAATACCGTGTCCAGTAAATAATGGATGCTTCAAAGTGTATCGCTATTTGCATCCTCTAAAATACTGTTTTAAGGCGCACATCTCGGTGTGATATCTAAAAAAAAATCACAACCGGTGGTTTATGTATATTCCATACGTTATTTGTAGAATGCAATCAACTATAACTATCAAAATGTAAACTGTATCGCTAATGAAATTCATTCAAATTGTAACATAGGTGTTTAAAGCCTATGAAATAAATATGATAACAATCGACGCAAGCAACAACCTGGCGATTCATTCTCGTGCAACAAACTGAACACTTCACAGCCAAAACATCAGCAGATTTCTGAACGGTATTATTCACCACAATGAATATAAACACACACACAGAGATAAAAACTAAAATAAAACACAAGCACAAGTGTTGTTATTGTATTTATCATGTTACACTATAGGCCTATAGCTGCTCAATACCCACCTGTTTAAATAAAATAAAATGTTTATATAATGCCACGGGATATAAAGCAATTCACACATCTATTTTATTTAAAAAAAAATGTCCTTTGACTTTAAATCGTTAAATGAATTATTATTAAGTACCATCGCTACATTATATATATATAAAAGAAAGTTACCTTTTTCGTCGTGAGTTGGTGTAGCCGTTGTGGGAATGTTAAACCATTGAGCTAGTGAAAATGAATACCATACAGTTAACTCTTCTCCGGGATGTATATCTCGCAGAGCTCTGTAGAAAATCTGGGAGAAAGCAGAGGTAACAAAATGTCAAGTACAAATCTGAATATATAGGTCTTCCTATAGACCCTAAAGATGAGTCCGTTAGTCCTGTTGGTAATGCGACAGATTGCACTTTACATACCTGACCTCCGGGGAGGTCTGCTATGGCTTCGAGATTCTGTTCTTGGCTGTTTCTAGCAGCACGGATTAACCCTATCCATTCCAGAACGGGGCTCCCGTCTTCGTCCACCAAATAGCCCCTTAGCAATCGAATCTATAGGAAAAGAAAGCCAGCCATTAGGGAATGTAGCCAACTCGGAGTTCGGGAAACCGAATTATTCCACGTGAAAATAAATAATAATAAACAAATAAATAACACAGAAATGAGCCTACAATTATGAATACCAGAATAGCTGCGAAAGACGATCAGAAATAGTTTAGAACACTTCAGTATTAATTACAAATTGCAGACTCGAATTTGAATCGTTTAAATCTTTTTAAAATATATATTATTACATTGAAAATAAATTGGTATCGGCTACATTTAACTTTTCCTTTTGTCGTTTTAAAACGACGGCGGTTTGTGTGTGTGTGTGTGTGTGTGTGTGTGTGTGTGTGTGTGTGTGTGTGTGTGTGTGTGTGTGTGTGTGTGTGTGTGTGTTTGTGGGCTTAATACAATACAGTAGATTTAGCTTCCATGCTTCAGCTCGGATAAAAATCTACATTATTTTGACAGTTATTTTTTGTGTTCGCCATTATTTTTATTTAAAAAAAAGAAAAAAAAACACTACTCACAAGGGCGACAGATCTATATAATATAATATAATATAATATAATATAATATAATATAATATAATATAATATATAGCTTAATCTATCTCGATTTTAAAACACGGATGGAATAGGAGCCTTAGATTTCTATAATGCGGGTGCTATAAGAAAATAAAGAGCGTTTTATTTGACAATTAAAAAAAAAATACATTATAAATCAGTAAATAACTTAATTCAGATGAGAAACAAATGAGTTAGAGGTGTAAACAGTTTCTAAACGTTTAAAGCAAATTAAGAATCAAAGCGTGACACCTGACATGGGGGTCTGCACCTGATAATGTTCGCCTGGAGCGCTACTTTTCTGTAGACAATTCATAGACGTCAACGGCAAACACAGTCTGCATTTTAAATCAAATCTCTCTCTCTCTCTCTCTCTCTCTCTCTCTCTCTCTCTCTCTCTCTCTCTCTCTCTCTCTCTCTCTCTCTCTCTATATATATATATATATATATATATATATATATATATATATATATATATATATATACAATTCTACTTGTCTTTGAAAACTAATTTTAGCAACAATCACAAAAACAGCGCTCCTGTTAAAAATCGAATCAAATCAAAATCTGCGTTAGTAAAAATGGTTAAATAAAATGATTATTAGTTGACGTTTTCGTCATATGAACATGAACTTTTAGAATATAGTATATATATATATATATATATATATATATATATATATATATATATATATATATATATATATATATATATATATATATATATATATATATCGCTGTGTTTTATGTATTTTACAGGATGATAAAACTTTCACAGTAAACGTGTTTTTTCTTTAGCCTAGATCTATAAATCGCTATTTGATCACTTGTAATGTCATTATTCAAATTTAACTGTGCAGTGAATTTCAATGTAACATAATCGGAACGGGCGAAAGCATAAAATATTATATATTAACGATTTCCCCATTACAGCAGTTAAACAAAGACGGCGTTCCAATGACAGCTCCTCCACATGAAAAAAGATCAATTATTTTGAAACTGACAACGCTAAGCAATTAACAACGACATTTCACTAATGGAAGCTGACATATTTACCTCATTGGAAAAATAATGTAGAATCCATCCTTCCTACCTGCTCACAATTCACACACTATCAGTCCTATTTGTTTTAATCAAATATTCGATCAATTTTAAAGCAACTAATCTATCTATCTATCTATCTATCTATCTATCTATCTATCTATCTATCTATCTATCTGTATGAACTTAAATTGCATGCATGTATATATATATATATATTATCATTTTTTATAATCGGTATCCAAAGTACTGTTCTTAAGCACTGTATTGAAAACTTTAGTTAATTTACCTTTTTCTTTATTCCAGGCTCCTTGCGATCAGTCATATACTTGCCCAGTTTTAAGATTCCCGGGGCTGGACCTAACCTTAACCCGGCTGGGATGAGGCTGTCCGCACAGACGCTAATGGCCGGAGTCCTGGTTGCTTGCATTGCTGGCTCCAAGTGGAAAGTAATCAGAACCAAGAAGACCAAACAGGGATGGACTGATTGAGACAAGCAGAGGCAGAGATGAAGACAGGCTTATCTCCGCCTGCAAAGTGACGCGATGGCGTATGTGCGCCGGCTTTTCAATTGGAACAGGAGGGTACTCCTTGGCACATTAATGCACTAGGTTGCACAGTTCGGTGAGAGAGTTTAGCTCTTTTAGCAGCTGCAGAGATACTTCCAAGAGGATCACATGGAGACTTTCCCTAACCCTCCTGCATAATCAACTTTTCCAAATGGTCATGAAACAATAAGCCAGGCGACCTTCCCATTCCTAAAATCCAATTTGTCAAGGGCAGAGAAAAGGCTCTAGTGAATCAAAGGTCTGTAGGGACCATTAATCCTCAGCATGTGACATTGTCCCAAAGACAGTTACGATGTTTTAAGTGAAAAACAAACTGTATAATTTCTCCATAAATTGTACCTCCTTGTATTGTTCCCAGACAAACCTGTTTTGGGAAATCAGTGGCTACTTTAAATCTACTTGGCTGAATCTTTTAAGGTTTAATATACTTCAAAGATCTTTTTTTCCCTTCCCTTGGCTTTATTGTAGCCTTCGTTAACAAAGACAGCAGGAATGTTTGGAGGACTTGTTAACTTCTATTGATTCCTGGCGTGTGCCTCACGGAAACTGGGCAGGTACTTGATAGGAAAGGACCACGAAAAGCCAGTTTTCAAAATAACCACCATCTCATCATTTCACACCACTATACCACGTTCAATTGACAAGAGGCTTTGGCATATTCTTTTTAAAAAAACATACCATTGCACCTTTTCCTTTTTCTTTTCCTTTGTTAAACTGTTCCAGCCTTTTATAGAGACGGTGGTTCTGTACATTCATATATTTTATATACCTTCTCCGCAGATGTAATGGAACTCCAAGAGGTATATATATTTTATAAACAGTTCTACTATAAACAATTATTGCAAAAATGCAAGGACTTTCTTTCTCATTAAAGTCATATATGTGGTTCTGTTTCATTCTTGTATATAAGGGTGTGTATATATGTTTTGTGATCAATAACGTAAGTATATTTTGTTTGCAGTGTAATATATCGTTTGTCATATATCATGATTATAACGGGTAATGGTGATTTATGTGTCCGTGTTTTCCCATGTTGATCTGAGTTTCTGGAGAAGCGTTTATATATGTGGTTACTATTCTTTAATGTCATGTAATGGTCTTAGCCGATGTTTGTAATATTGTCAAAGGGGTAAATATATTTCGTTGAGCTAAAATCCGCTGTCGAGTTAAGGGTCTGGAAAATTACCAGATAGTCTGATTGTGATGCGACTACACCAGAGAATGAAAAACTGTGTATGACCCCTTTGATCATCGGTATGAATAGCAGAAAAAAAAACAAGAAGTTGGGGGCAATAAATTTAAGCCATGAACATGTCCCTGTAACCCCTGGCCTGACGACTTTAGGGTGACACTTAGTTGAAATTGGGATAGCAGTGGTGGATGTCTTTTGGTTGCAAAGGTATCCCACTGCTCCTTTTGGGGAGCCTCTCTATGTCAGGCTAAAAGAGTCAAAGAGCGTGAACGACACGCGAACAATTTTATCAATAGGACCATGTAAAGGCTGGCTGTGAGGAAAGTTATTTATTAATGTTGCCATTTGTGACTGGTTCCCATCCACCAAGAAAAGAAAAGATCCCGCTTTGGAACCATTCACACCAGCCATCCAATTTTTATTCTTGTCCCGTGGCTCAAAGTTGAAGTTCCCCAAGTGAAATAAATTGCTCACAAAAGAGGGAAGGAAGACATTTTCTTTTATATTTTCATTCCCCAAAAAGCAGAGGGTGAAACCAATCTAATGTACGCACTGGAGCAAGATCCCGAAATGAAAGGCTGGGTGTTAAAAGTGAAAGCTGTGTTCGGAGCAAATGGGATGGAAAATTAAATGAAACTAAATAGCTTGAACGACTGTATTGTCCCGTCTTAAAAAAGACACATTAATTACATGGTTTAAGCTTTATTCTTGGACAATGTCGTGGACTCAATCAAAACATTCCAGTACTCCTTTTTATAGACTTAAACACTCTGAGGCTGTCAACTCTGCTTTACACTCGAAATAAACTTCGGGATAAGTTATTTTACTGACTTTTGGCATTACAGTTGAACTGCCTGTGCCTCTGCGCTACACTTTTGGCTCGATGTGGGCTTTGATTTAACAGGTTGCCACATAATGACACTTGAATGTAGAAGAACAACGACTATCTAAAGAGGCACAGTTGCAGGGACCAATGTCTCACCAGGGAGCTCTATTCAAGCTATCAAACTGTTCCAGCACACAGAAGGTTCAACATTACATTCAGCCCAGCATGAATATCTGTATATTCGGCCCAACTTCGCAATGTAAAGGGTACGGGGACATTCCTGATACAAAGCATCGGCTTTTTTGACAAAAGTAATATGAGGTAAATGGCAACTGGTAACATTTTGGAACTTAAATCTGTTTATAACAGTGTCACTGTTCTATGAATGGCCCGTTAGTATAACCAACTCCAATATGTTCAATATACTGATAGATTTTTGATTAATTCGATATAGCATAAGGTCATTCATATTGTTATGGTGAATATTGTAAATAAAATATAGATGCTTTACATGAGTTTTATGCTGCGTTATCCAAGCCCTTTTTTGTTGTATGTGGGTATTTTCATGCACATATTTTTGTTTTGTTTTTCAACATCTGAAATTACTTATTTTATCTTAAATCGTGTTTTTTTTGTTTGTTTTTTTAGGTTGTTCAAATATAAGTTTGCATATCTATTTGTCTTTAAAACAAACCATATTTATCGTATTCTTAATGTGCTCCATAGATGTTTTAATAACTGTTAACCATTTCTAGGCTTATGATTTACTGTTAAAAATAGAGGGGAGTGGTGCAAACAGCACTTTGTAATAGATAATACACTGATATTACACATATGGAAACAATGCTTGATTTATCTGAACCATTTAGCGAATAAATGCAGATGATTTTAACCAAACTCTACAAACGTTCAAAATATATTCACGCCGAGTAAGAAACACGCTTTTTGGAAGAAATTGAATTCGGCAAACGTCCTACTTAAAATCGTTTATTTTCAATTATGTTTAAAATAAAATGCGCATATATTTTGTTTAGTGATTATATCATATAACACTATTAATCGGGCACATTAAGTTAAATAATAACCCTAATTTTGAACTTGTTCTGTAGAATTTTGATTTGGGATTCTGTCTGCCGCAGTGTGCGATTCATTTGCCTTCTCGTTTTCGTAGGGAAAGAGCAAGCTGCATTAAAGAACTCAGACCAGCTGCAAAGCATAGGAGATGCGGGTGGGATATTAAGTCAGCGTTTGAATAGTAATTATGGTTCTATGGGAATCCCACCAGATGACATGATTGGGTTTTAACCCAGACTAATATTCAAAATCACATTAGGAAAGGAGAGAAATAAGCGACAACTGATTCAGTGCAGCTCATGCATGCGCCAGTTTTTTTAAAGGACTTTCTAAAAAAAAGGGGGTGCTTCGTTAAAGTATTCAAAGCTATAGCGTTCCTTTTTTTCAAAGCAAATTTCCCTAACTTTTACTAACTTTTTTCGGTTGAAAACCCGAAGATAAAAGAGAGTAAACTTGTGTCTGAATTGAAATGTTTCGCTGTACCTTATAAATTCATACCTTTTCTCACTCGGTTGCCTTAGAATGAGCTCGTCATTCAATTCGATTTTCCTTGCTGTTGGGCACATTTTCTTCAGACTATTTGTGAAGTTCATTTCTAGGCAAATGCATTCAAGGGCTGATGAATAGGGCTGTGTGTCAGCCGCCCCTAATTGGGATTAAAACACTTAGAACCATATGCGTGAAGTGACAGCAATTCTCAGGTTTTAATGAATACAAACTTTCACCAGCAAAAAAAAAAAAAAGAAAGAAAGAAAGAAAGAAAAACAAAAGCCGTTCACAAAGAAAAAATGCGGTGTATTGGATGTCTGTACAGGGTTGCAAATAAATTAGTTCGCTTACATTCGCAACTCTGTATCAGTTTGTTGAAAAAACGCAGTTGCCGATGGTTGGTTGTATTTGAAGGATATACATACGCCTGTTTCTGAATATGAGAAGCTTTGCGCCTGGAATTATTTTCGATGTTTCAACTTCCACTATTTAGCATAACCCAATCCATAAATGTTTAAATTACAGTTAAATTATCCTGACACGAGTTTCTCATTTTAACTGTAATAATTAAAATCGTTCAAATAGCTGTAAAGTCTTGAAAAAAAAGACTATTTCCGGTATTGATTATCATGGAATTCTAATAAATATATTTATTACATTGAAAACTGGAAAATTTGATGTAAGCGAGTATAACTTTATTTGTTTTATAATGTATATATATATATATATATATATATATATATATATATATATATATATATATATATATATATATATATATATATATATATATATATATATATATATATATATTTGAAAAAAACAACTGCTTTGGTATATCTCCATTTATCTTACAACCATGTATTACTATTGCAAGTAACATGTTGATTGCAAACACCAGACATCTTAATGTTTATTTTAACTGTTGGAGAATTTTGGTGCACGCACATTTGATTTACTACACGAGTAGTAGCCTGCATGTAAGGATAAGAAAGAAAATGGATCTGCCACAATTTTATATTCATAACCAATATGTCATTTTATAAGTAAACAAGAACACGGTGTATAGTTTACAAATCCGCATTTTGTCTAATCGGTACCGTGGTAAGATTCATCCTGGCATCTGAAATACTTTTACAGGCAGAAAGCACTAGCCTCCCCACTGTTAGATTTTTGATGTTCATATCCCTCGAAATTGTATGATTTCAGTGGCAGAGTTCAATGGAATGAACCACTAAATCTGTTTCAAAGTCCTGTTGAATGAAATTAATAGACATATTCACGATTATTTTGTTAAACCTGTTATCATGATAAGCAGGTCTTGATGAATTACACTTATTTTAAATGTCTTCTGCTGTCTAATCAACTATACGATATGATTTTTTTTTCTTTGCTTGGGTGGCCTTCGTTTAGAGAATTCAAAAGTGCAACCACAATTACCATGAAGCCTTGTGTATATCTAACATAGTTGATATCACAGAGAGTGCGCCTATGTTTACAAAGACGTTTGGCATTAAGAATGGGACGTTATGTTTCTAGATTCCTGATGTCATCATACCATCATCGTACTATTCTTTCTAGATTTTGGAAATGCGCGTTCCACGCTTGTAACTCCAAGAGGGTTTGGTTAGGCTAGTGGCACTTTCCCTGCGTCAAAATGCGTCACACTCAAGGACAAATCGCAGAATCCTCATCTCACTGCGACATAAATACACTTCATTATCTACTGTAATCCCTTTACTAACGTGGTGCTAAGAAATGCACATGACACTACATCAAAACAAATAACGCAAGAGACAATGAAACTCGATATTTAAACAGAAATGTCAATCAGGGACAGGGCACAAATCAGTGCTTCCGTATGACTGTCAAAAGTACATTCTCGTGAATTTAAAAACATGCATCTCTGAGTAATGTCAAATCAGGTTAATATGTTTATACTGGACATTTTGTATGCCTATGCATTATAAATACAGTATACAAGTTGATCTAGATCGTGGCTGATAAATTATTTCATTTAAAAAAACCCATACATACTAGTGATGATATCTCCGCTGCAATCTTCCTCCAAAGCAGGATTGTATAGTATGATGTTGGCTTTTGTAATAGGTAGGGTTGTGTGCGTTCTGAAAGACAACAGTGGTAAAATAGCCGCTTTATAAACCTTGGTATTATAGGTAGGCTATTATATAAACACCGCGACTTCACAGAATAGGCAGAGACTTCAAGTGAGAGGGAGATCTGCCTCGGAGACAAATTTGATTAAAAAAAAACCCAAACATAAGTGCTAAGTATAGCAGTAGGCTACAATCGAATTGAGTCGTTATATAGGCTAACAATGGTTTTCAACTGTGTCATTTTTCTTTGCTATATGGTTAACAGTAAGAGCATTATATATATATACTGTACATATCATGAAAACACAATGAAAACGCAACAGTCTAAGTTTTACATCAATAGCTCATTGGGCACATACATAATGTTATTTGCATTTTAAATAGTGAGCAGATAGGTTTGTTGATTGCTTGAGTAACATTGTTGCTTGGGATAACAAAATAGTGAGCTCAAGTCATGTGATTTCATAAAAACGCCAGGTGCTCAGTGTTTAGTATTTGAATTGAGTTAAAATTGCCAAAATGAGTTGATTGAGAATCTGTATAAATAGCCATTCGAAAAGACATGATTTTAATTAATGCAAGAGCAGCGAAAGATATGACAATGCCTCACTTGAGTAATGAAGATTGTCTGGATTGAAGGTGGCCTGTCTGTGAGATAATTTGCAAGGAGAATGAGGTATTCTGCTTCAACAATCAGCAGACTAGTTCAGAGAAACCAGGAAACCGGCTCTGTGAGGGACAGACCACGTCCTGGAAGGCAGAGGGTCACCACACCGGCCCAGGACCATCACATCCGACTGATCCATCTGCATAATTATTTTCAGAATGCAGTGGCTACAGCACGAGAAATTCCAGGAAGAAATAACCCGCACATCAGCAGAATGACTGTAGCTCGCCGTCTGCATGAAAATGATGTGCATGCTTGGAGGCCGTTCAGGGGTAACATGTTGACATCTGAGAGACAAAATCACCATCTTCTGTGGGCCAGAGAACATCTGAGGTGGCAGCAGAGAGAGTGGTGGAGTGTTTTATTCACCGATGAATGCTGTTTTGCTCTTGACAGACCTGACGGAAGACAACATGTGAGGAGACGTCGTGGTGAGCGTTATGCTGACTTTTGCATTGTTCAAGCCAACCAGTGGGGTGGTGGAAGTGTGATGATGTGGGCAGGGATCTCCTTTAACACAAGAACGCCTTTGGTGCAAATTGAGGGCAACCTTACTGCTCAGTGATTTTACAGCAGGACAATGCAAGACCACACAGTGCTAGGATTATGATTGCATGACTTCAAGAAAACAATGTTGTGGTATTGACGTGGCCATCTTTTTCTCCTGACCCGAGTTCAATAGAACATCTGTGGGACCAAATCGCCAGTGCCATCCACAGGAGACAATCGCAACCAGCTAACCTTCGAAAGCTGACTACAGCTGCACAGGAAGAGTGGCAGAACATCCCACAGGTGTCTATCCAGAGGCTGATCAGGGGCCTGTTTCTATATGCACATACAAATGCGTATCTGGCAGATATAATATCGTAAGCTGCAACTATGAAAAAAGTTGCATTTCCATATATCAACACTCACACCACTCATTCGTAAAA